>CAUYRH010176483.1:0-26304 GCA_963574655.1 Perodicticus potto | reverse complement strand
TATACTACAATGTAATAATCCATTCATGGGTCAATGGGCACTTGGGCTTCTTCCATCACTTGACTATTATGAATTGAGCTGCAATGAACAATCTGGTGCAAATATCTTTGTTGTAAAGTGATTTTTGGTCTTTTGGATATACACCTAGTATGACTTGGTGTAGAATTGAGTATTTCTATTGCAGTTGGTATTTCTAATTTTATTTCACTGTGGTCTGAGAAGATACCTGGTATAACTTCAATATTTTGAATTGGCTAAGATTTGTTTTGAAACTCTTTGAAAATGTTCCATGTGGAGTGGAGAAGAATGAATATTCAGCAGTTTTAGAGTACAATATTCTATAAATGTCTATTAGGTTCATTTGTTATAGAGTCTCATTAAATCCATTGTTTCTTATTTTATTTTCTGCTTTGAGGATCTGCCTAGTTTTGTTAGTGGGGTATTGAATCCCTGCCTATTGTGACGTTATTGGTTATTTCTTTGCTTAGATGTAGTAGAATTTACTTTATGAATCTGAAAGCTCCTGTGTTAGGTGCATAAATACTTAGGATTATTATGTTTTCTTGTTGAATTTCTCCCTTTACTGATATATAATGATCATCTTTGTCTTTTTCTTTTAACCATTGTTGATTTAAAACCTATTTTATCTGATATGAGAATGGCTACACTTGCTTTCTCTGGGTCTGCATTTTTAGGAACATTTTTTTCCATTGTTTTACCTTGAGTCTGTGTGTATCTTTGTGCTTAGATGTGTTTCCTGAAAACAACAGGTCCTTGGTTTGAGTATTTTCATCCATTGGGCCAACCTGTCCTAAGTGGGGCATTTATACTGTTCCCGTTCAATGTTAGTATTGATACATGGGACACTGTCTTGGTCATCATCTTGGATCAGACCTAATTTCTTTTGTGCTATTGTTTTTTTTTTTTTTTTTGCTATTGTTTTATAAGAGGTATGGCTTTAACTTTCAGATGTTTTTACACTGCCTGGTATTTATTATGCTGTTCCATGTACAGTGCACTTCTGAGCATTTACTGTGGGGCATATTTAGTAGGGACAAATTCCATTAGTGTTTGCTTGGCTGGAAACATCTATATTTCTCCATTTGTGAAATTTTTGAAGGATACAAAATTTTTGGCTCATAGTTCTTCCATTTAAAAAGACTAGAAATGGGGACCCAGTCCCTTCTGGCTTGTGAGATCTCTTCTGAGAAGTCTGCTGTTAGTCTGGTGGGTTTTTCATTGTAGATTAGTTGTGGCCTTCATTTTGCAGCTTGTAGAATTTTCTGCTTTTTTTTGACTCTAGCCAGACTGATGAGTGTGTGTCTTGAGGATGTCCTGTTTGCTATGAATCTTTCTGGTGTTCACTGACCATCTTGTGTCTGGATATCTGAATCTCTCATGATACCTGGGAAATTTTCCTCAATAATTTCTCAAATAGGTTTTCCATTTCTTTCTTTTCTTTTCAGAGACAAAGTCTCCCTTTTTCGCCTTCAGTAGAGTGCTGTGGTGTTACACAGCTCACAGTAATCTCCAGCTCCTGGACTTATGCAATTCTCTTGCCTCAGCTTCCCGGGTAGCTGGGACTACAGGCGTCCGCCATAAGGCCCGGCTATTTTTTTGTTGCAGTTTGGCCAGGGCCAGGTTTGAACCTGCCACCCTCAGTATATGGGGCTGGTGCCCTACTCATTGAGCCATAAGCGCTGCCCCTCCATTCTTTTTTGTTTGCTTTTTATTCTCCTCCCTTCAGGATACCTATAATTCATATAGTGGCTCATTTCACATGCTTCCTTAGTTCTCTGACTGTTGTTCATTTTTCTTCACTCTTTTCCTTGCATCTTTGGCTGGATTATTTCAAAAACCTAATCTTCTAAGCTCTGAGATTCTTTCTTCTGCTTGTTCTCGTTTGTTGTTGAAACTTTCTGGTGTATTTTATAATCCCCTAAATGGCCCTTTCATTTCTTTAAGTTCTGTGCTATCCTTTATTATGGATCTATCTCTTTAGTGAGTTTTTCATATTTTTCATGACTGTCTCAAAATATTTATTTTGTTTCTTTGTTTGGTTTTCAACTTTTTCAATTCCATTCATCCTGTTTGCCATCCAAATTCTGAATTCCATTTCTGACATTTCAATTTCCTTTTGGTTTGGATCCATTTCTATGAATCTATTGTGATATTTTGGGGGTGTCAGCCTAGGTTATATTTCATGTTGCCAGAATTCTTTGGTTGTTTCTCCTAAGTTGAAATCCATTCTCTTAGTTCAGGGCTGAGAGGTTTGTCACAGGTATTTTCTTTTTCTGAGAACTGTCTTACTTAGGAGGGGAGAAATCCCTGTATACTGCTATTGCCTCCTACTCTTGAAGACTGACCTGGTGGGAGGGGCAGGTGCGCTGAGATCCTGAATACGGCTGTTCTTCTGTGTCACGTCGTTCCCCTGTGGTGGTTTTAGTCCAAGCTGGCTCTGGGGTTTATGTGTTGAGGTTGGTGGGTTAGTCTGCCGGCTGCGGCTGAAAGTTTGAGCACAGGTCTGGGCAGGTCACTTTCCATGGAGGTAATTGCTGTGACCTTGGCCAGTGCCTGTGTGGGTGGTGGTGCCGCATGTCATTGGACCTTGATGGGCACTTGGTGTGTCACAGGACTGTAGCAAATGGCAAAGTGGGTTACAGGCCCTCGGTGAGCACCTGGGAATTTTGTGGGACATTTGTGGGAATCTGGGCACATCATGAGACCACAGCTAGTGATGAGGTGGGTTGCAGGACTCGGGGGTTATCTGGGTATGTCTTGGGACTATAGCTGGTGTCATTTACTGGAGAGACTGAATACTTAACACTGGGAAAATCATATTTTAATATCAAAGTGTTCCCTTTAGTATTTCTTTTTCTCTTTTTAAAAATATAAATTGTGGAGTAGTTCAACATTCAAAAAGTTTAGACTATAATACTCTCAATACTCACATGCCCAGTACCCAGTATTGATAAGTTATAAGGTGTTGGCTTGTTTGCTTCAGTTCTTTTTAAAGAAATGAAGCATTAGTTGAAATATCCTGATGCCTTTCCTGAATATTTTCAATTTTCTTTCATATTTTTACACCTTACCACATGTGTATGTAGTATTACTTTTAAAATTTTCTTTCATATTTTTATACCTTACCACATGTGCGTGTAGTATTACTTTTAAAAATTTTTAAATTTTACATTTTAAAACTAAAAATGTGGTATTTTACTGTAAACATTTTCTACAATTTTCTGCTTTTTGCTATCCATTATATATTTTTAGAGTTATCCATTTAACAGATATTTATAGAGCACCTGTTAAATCCTGGCCATTGTTTCAGATTCTTAAGATAACTTATTGAAAGATCCTTTTTCTCTTGGTATTAGTATTCTACCTAACGGAGGCAGACACATATAATAAATATTCGAGAATGTAAATTATATAGTAAGACACTATATAAGGAGACACTATGGGAAAGAAGGTAGATCAGGATAATGGGGGTTAGAAATAATTAGAGGGTTAGGGGGATGAGGGGTTGCAATTTTGAATAGATTGGTAAGAGTGAAGCTCATTGAACACATAATTAAGACAATTTTTTTTTGTTTATTTTTTTTTTGTAGTTTTTGGCTGGGGCTGAGTTTGAACCTGCCACCTCCCATGTATGGGGCCGGTGCCCTACTCCTTTGAGCCACAGGTGCCGCCCAAGATGATTTTAAAGTAGGCAAAGGAATTAGCTATGCAGTTTTCCGGGCTAGGGAAGCGTTCCAGGCAATACAAGGTCTGCGATGTACAAGTGTCTTGTGTGCTTAGGAAGCAGCAAGGAGGCTTGTGTGGTGGTTAGTGACAGTGAGTGTGGTCCGAGGTTGGGGAGGGGTGTGAGGCCTTTGACTTCTTGGAGTGAAATGATATAATACACTGTAAGAGGCATTCCAACATGGCCGCCAGATCAAGCACCAAGTAAGGGCAGGGGGACCAGTTAGGAGGTTACTTGGTAGATTAGAAGAGAGATGGGGTGGCTTGGACCAACCAATGTGTGTAGCAGAAGAGGCACTGAGGGAGGGGCTGAGATTCTGAGGGTTTCTGACGGCAGAGCCAGTGGTAGGATTTACTGACAGATTTGGTGTGGGGAAAAAGGAATCAGAGGTGACTGAGATGTTTTTGATCAGAGCTGCTGGAAGGGTGGAGATGCCCCTGACTGAAGTGAGATGGTGCATGGACAGCTTTGTGAAGGGAGGGTCAGGAGTAGAGTTTGGTCATCTTGTTTATGCACATATTTCACGAATATCCTTCTGGGAATCATCAGCATTAGATGGCACATTCCATGGGACTGTATGTAACACCTGGAGGGTGAGGATAGAGGGCAGGTTCACGGGACTCTGCAGCCTTTAGAGGTGTGAGAAAGAGAAGGGTAGCCGCGGAGACTGAGGGAAGACGTGTGAGGTGGTGGGAGATTCTGGGAGCCGAGGGGAAGGAGCACTCCAGAGGGTGCTGCCCGCACCTCCAAGGTGAGTTCTGAGCAGCAGTTGGCTCATCACACTGAGGTCATTGGCACACTTAATGGGATAAACTTCTATGCAAAGTTAGGGGCAAAAATCTGAGGTGTGTTTAAGAGAAAATAAAAGGAGAAGAATTTAAAAACACTAACATAGAAGATTGTCAAAGAGTTTTGTGGCAAAGAGAAGCAAAGGATGATGGTATAGGGTGGTGGGAATAGGGTAAAAAAAATTTCTTTATTTTAAATAGGTGAGATAAATAAGAGCATGATAAGAATTGTACAGTAAAGGCATCACTTTGAGCAATTTATTCCTATATATGCATATATTCTTTTGTAATGTATTTTAACTGCTAATGTTCCATTGAATGAAGTTTTTTTTTTTTTTTTTTTTGAGACAGAGCCTCAAGCTGTGGCCCTGGGCATCACAGCTCACAGCAACCTCCAATTCCTGGGCTCAAGAGATTCTCCTGCCTCCGCCTCCCAAGTAGCTGGGACTACAGGCGCCTGCCACAACGCCTGGCTATTTTTTGGTTTCAGCTGTCATTGTTGTTTGGCGGCCCGGGCTGGATTCGAACCCACCAGCTCAGGTGTACGTGGCTGGCGCCATAGGTACTTGAGCCACAGGCGCCAAGCCTGAATGAATATTTTAAAATTTATCCTTTCTTTCATTAATAGACATTTAAGTTGGCTTCTAGGTTTCTGATTTTATACAGTGCTTCAGGGAATATTTTGCACGTTTCCTTATGTATGCAATTTTTCTCTCTGGTAAAGACCTGGGAATGAAACTTCTTGGCCATACGTTATCATTATTTCAACTTTAGGAGACACTGTCAATGTGTCCGACAGTGTGCTGGCACCGTTATGTGCACACCAGCAGTGTGAGCTTTCCTGTTGTGATCAGTTGGACTGTGTGAACCAGTGTCCTGTGGGGTTTAAACCTGCCTTTCTATAATTGCTACTGAAGTTAAGCATTTTCTCATAAGTATACTGTCCATCCTGTTTCCTTGTCTGTAAATTTCCTCCCATTTTTCTATTGGGAAAAAAAATAAAAATAAATTTTTATTTGTATATTTCTATTATCTGGATGAGAACGTTATGAGTTAAATATATGGCAAGTATCTGTTCTCCGTCGTCTGTGGCTAGCATTTTTATTTTTTAGTAGTATCTTTTGATGCACAGAAGTTTTAAATTTTGTTGTAGCCAAATCTGTTCATCTTTTCATTTATAGTTTATACTTCTGTTTCACTTACATTGTTCTTACAAAATTATACAGACATTCTTTTTTTATTTTGGGGATTTTAAAGGGTTACTTTCCAAACTTAGGTCTTTAATCACCTTTAATCATACTTGATATTTTGAGATAAGAACTGTGTTTCATTTTTGACTCAGTATCATTTACTGAGTTTATGGATTGTTCTGTCCTTTTTCAGGATTTGTGATGCATCTTCTGACAGTATCATGTGTACTTGGTTTCATTTACATGCTTTCTGGTTTTTCTTTGTCTTTTAGGAGCCTTCTACAGTACTTCTCTGTTCTAACAATATAACTTAAAAAAAATTGTTTTTTTTTTTTTTTTTTGAGACAGAGGCAGACATTCAGGCTGGAGTGCAGTGTAGCCTCAAACTCCTGGCTCAAGAGATCCTCTTGCCTCAGCCTCCTGAATAGTTTAGGCTATAAGTACACGTCACCAGGCAAACCTATTATTTTCTTACTTTGTGTAGAGATGCGATCTTGCTATGTTTCTCAGACGGATCTTGAACTCCTGGCCTCAAGTGATCCCCAGCCCCACCTTGGCCTCCTAAAGTGCTGTGATTGCCGGTGTGAGCCACTGCACCCGGCCACAATATAGCATTTTGGCAAATCTGCATAAATGATAGGGCACGTCTGCCCAACTTGCTTTTCTTGTTTTTTTGGGGGGGGATAGTTTTGGCTTTTTTATATTCTGTAGAAATTTGAAGACTACCTTGCCAAGTGACAGATGTGCACACACATACAACTTGTTCAAATTTTGATGGGAATTACATTTAATTTACAGATAATTTCAGAAATGTGTCAGCTTGGCAGTATTGACTCTTCCTTTCTGTGGATGTTAAATTCCCTGCTCTTGTTCAAGTCTCCTGTGTTCTTCAGTAATCTTTGCATGTGTCCCTTTCCCTGCAAACTTCTTGCTCATGTTTGGCTAGATTTGTTCCCAGGTATCTTAGAGATTTAATTGCTGTGATGAATAGATTTTTTTTCCTATTACATTTTCTTTTCCTATTACTGGCCCAGAGGAACATTGTTTATTGTTGAATACTGAGCTCTCTGAGATAGATTGGATTAGTAATAGAAAGGGTGCTTGGCTTGGCTCCCATAGTTCAGTGGTTCCCGTGCCGGCCACATACAATGGAGCTGGCAGGTTTGAACCCGGCCTGGGGCCTGCTAAGCAACAATGACAACTACAACAAAAAGCCAGGCGTTGTGGCAGGCACCTGTAGTTCCAGCTATTTGGGAGTCTGAGGCAAAAGAATTGCTTAATGCAGAATACAAATGTCTTCAGACAATAACAAAGAAAATGCCCTGAAGGCTCTGTTAAACAGTTTGATGAAAATATCTCAGATTGTATATGAAACCAGCACATTGTACCCCTTGATTGCACTAATGTACACAGCTATGATTTAATAATTAAAAAAAAAAAACAGAGAGAATTGCTTAAACCCAAGAGTTGGAGATTGCTATGAGCAGTGACGCTACGGCACTCTTCCGAGGGCGACATAGTGAGACTCTGTCTCAAAAAAAAAAAAAAAAAAAGATGTCTTGGCCGAGACACCTTGGTGAGGGGCTGAACCCAACAACCTCATGGGGAAGGGGAGCCATGTCATAGTGTTTGAGGTACTCCAAAATGTGGTGACTAAGGAAAAGACAGACTTGAAGATGAGGCTAAAATTTATAACAGTCCTGTTGAACAAGATGAGGGGATAGGAGCAGTGTGGAGGGGGCGGTCAGAGCTTATTTGAGGACTGCATTTTAGTCACCCTTGCCTGTGTGAACTGGAATCCTTGTGAGATAGCCCAGGAGAAGTCTGGGAGCGCTGCTGGGCAGTGGGTGTCCCGGGGGAGGCCAGCTGCAGGGAACGGCAGTGTGGCCAGCTCTCGGGTCCCGTGTCAGACTGATGTCACTGATGTCCACTGGATGCTCCACTTTCCACTGACCGGCTTGGTCATCCCGGCTGCCTCAGCCCTGGTCTTTCAATTACAGTGCTTTCTACCAGTTGGCAGTTTACTCATATATGTTATTCTGAATTCCAAACTGTGGCTGTAGTTGGCCTGATTCTCTGTGTGTGTTTTTTTGAGACACAGTCTCTGTCACCCTGGCCAGAGTGCTGTGGCATCATAGCTCACAGCAATCTTAATTTCCTGGGCTCAAGTAATCCTCTAGACACTATCATGCCTGCCTGATTTTTCTGTTTTTAGTAGAGACGGGATCTCACTCTTGCTCAGGTCTTGATCTCCTGAGCTCAAGCAACCCCCCCCCCCCCCACACACACACACGATACCCTCTTGTCTCTTGAAAGTGTCCTAGTCTGGACAGTGCATTATCTGGTGACACTACTCACAGTGACCAGGGACTGGGAAATGTGACTGCTAATCCACAGCAGGCATTGTGAGGGGGAGTGTGGTGCTGGTCGGTAACACGCTGGGGTTGCTGAGCACTTCTAGGGTGGGTGTGGCATTGATGAACGTGAACCTGTAGGGTGCCCAGAGGTCGTCCACTGGTATGCGGGTGTCTGGCTAAATGGGCGAGAACAGATGAAGTATAATGTTTGGGTAGGTTTCCAGAGACCCAGATCAACCAGGCGCGAAAGCAGACCTGTGGTTTGAATATTCAGATGGGGGTCAGAGTAGAGAATGGCATGGCAGGTGGGACAGTTGGCATCTCTTGATCACGCAAAGGATTATCTTTCATTTAGTGGTTAAAGGAAAAGGACTCCGGTCAGAACATCAGGACTCTAGAGCCATATCCCAGCCACACACTAAGGGGATGGTGTGGCCAGAGTCTAGTCACTAAAAGACAGGACAACAGGATAAAATTAGGTACAAAAAGACCAAGCAAAAGGGAGCAGGCCCCGCACTGAGAACCAGCTGGAAGTGCAGGGAGTGCAGGTGTTGGGGCAGCTCATCCCCAGACACCAGCTTGTTTATATTTTATTCTTCAGCAACGCGGAGGCTGGGAGATGGCAGTGGGTATAAACCCAGTGGCGCGAGTGTCCCAGTTAGGGTGAAGGAGTGGAAGGCCGTGGCTCCTGACAAAGTGTGCTTCTTAATGAGGTGGTTAGAGACTGCATCACTGTATGCCTGACATGGGAAGATTCAGGGTCGTTAGAAAGGATATTTTAAACGCATGTCCAGATAAAACAAGGTTAAATTAAGTATTGTTTGACAGCAGCTAAGAATAAATGAGAAAAGTCCTCAAGATCTATACTTGAAAAAAATCTCACTTTAAATGTGTTTCATTGTAACTATAGGGGCTTAGAGTTGTGAAGGCTATGATTATGTTTGGCTGTTTCAATAAATTTATGAATAATTTATCTAAAGATGAATGGCCATTTGTCATTTTCATTCAGTAAGCAGTGACAAGAAGCCACAAACTATAATTATAAGCAAACTATCCTGTTGCCTGGTCTATAATTCTGAGTGTATAAAGTGTCAGCAGGGGCTGCTGGGTTTTTATGCTGGGAAGCTGTCCTTGGGAAACACGGGGAGGTGAGTACTGATGTGTGGGGAAGGCTGAGGTAGTTGACAGATCAGAAGTGAAGACGGTCTGGGCAGGTGTGGAAAGGGAAGGGCACAGTGTGTTTATGTAACCATAACACAGCATAAGTGGAGATGTGTGTTGTAGAAGTCATAACTAGGCAATGAATGGTTTTAAAACATGTTAGAAAATTAAATTTTCTTTTGTGGTAATTGCCCATGGAGACCCTAAGAGGGCTTGCTCATAAATCAAATATTGAAGAGTTCCAACTCAATTATAAAAAGAAATAGTTCAGTTACAAATCACGATAAAAAGAATTAGGCATGATTTTTTTGTTTTGTGGTTACTTAAATAGAGAACAGAATTGTCTTTGTTCTGAGGGGTAGAATGGGTAAGAGGCACGTTGTTTGTGTGGTTTGTACTTTGTGTGAGTGTCTACTATAATAGTAACAGATAATGTCTTTTAACAGCTCATGGAAAGAATTAGTTTCTTCTCTACCAAAAAGCTGGCTTTGTGAAAGCTGACAAAAGTCATTGTGTTATAATGATTTCGGCTCAAGAAAATAATGATATCTTGGAAAAGGAAAAGGAGCATGGCAGTAGAAGAAAGTGTCTGTCACACAGCAGGCAGATTATTCAGACAAAAGATACAGTGTTTCTTTAATTGGATTCTCATGGAATATTGGTTAAAATTTACTGACCAATGGCAGTATCTAGAAGAAAGGAACTTTAGGATTGTGAATCATAGTTTTTCCAGTTTGGATTTAATTTAAACAAACTTTATTGTGCCTCTACTCGGGAACCAGATGGCCGAGTGCGATCCTTGGTCCACTATTTTGCCTCTCTGGGTGTTCTTTTCCTCACCTGTAAGAGGAAGATGGTAATGGTAGTCCTCGTCCTCGGTGATTATTTTTAGTATGAACAGCATTTTAATGTATGTAAAGACCACTTGACACAGAAGGTCAACTGAATTTGAGACTGGGAACCTCAAGGTGCTTGCTCAGTCTCCTGGTGGGAGGGACCCATAAGCAGCCCAATGATTTCAGTGGTGTTTTCTGACACTGCCAGAAAAAATGTTTATTACAAGGTTGTTCCAGAGACACAGTGATCGCATAGATAGTAACCTAAAGGGGTATATTTCTGGAAAAAATTCAAGGAAGGTTTTCTGTAGGGGAAAAAAAAATGCCTCTAAAAGCCCAGGGAACACAAAGCAGACCCCACTGGAGGCTGGATGGGCTCACTGCAGTGCTCTGAGCGAGCCTCCTTTCTGTGGGGCCTAACACTGTACTTGCTCACTTTTTAGACACCTGCTAAACATGTGACGGAGGTTGTCACGTGATGCTCTTCCTTTGTACTGTCAGTCACAGTGTGTAGTTGAGTCCAGTAAATTAGAATAATCGAAATAGCAAACTATTTCATAGTCCATGCTCTGTGTTGTTAGACAAAGTGTGGACTTCTGGGTCAAGTTCAAAGAGCGCCCTGAAAAGTGAGCAGCAGCCACGTGTCGTGGCCCTTCCCGTCTACTCCCTGGCAGTTGTAGTGAGTTAAGAGAGGTGAATCTTATCCGGTGAAAAATAAAGGAAGAAATTTGCAGACCCATATGTGGAAAGTGTACATTAGGATAATGTGGGTGTGGTGATAATTTGCGATTCTCTAACTGCTGAAGGCTGCACAGCATTAAGCACTGTAGAGCGTATACACTTGTGAACGTGCAGAAATGTGGCTCCTCAACACGGGGGACGCAGCGGGGGAAGGAACTTGTCCGCCCAGCCCTAACCCCCTGCCCTCCCGATCCCTCTCCCACTTGCCTCATCCTGTAGGGCTGTGGCCTTCTCCTGTTGCTAGGGCGGCTTACCGTAGACTGTTCAAAGTAAGACAAACACCACGGAGACGCCCGGCTGCTCCTCGGGCTGCCCCACAGTTCTGCATGCTCAGTGTCCCCCCACACCTGCTGCAACAGAGTCCCTGCTGGGCACCCCTTGAGGCAGGACCCTGGGGAATATTTTGGGATCTCACTGGCACCTCTCTGGAATCAGGGAGGACGAGGCAGGGTGGAGCTTTTAGGGCTTAGCTCTCAGCACTCCGCTTGTGCTGTTTGCACTACACTGGCTTAAAGGGCTCATCACAGTGGTCCTCTAAGAGGGGTTCAGAAGCTGGACACCAGCCCCTGATGTTTGTGGATACATCCCTAAGTCTGTCTGAGTCTTTTACCACCTTCCCATCCCATCTTCTCCCCCGACACACACACACTCGTGCGTATGTAGGCACATACACAGATACATCCACAGTCACCCACCTGCACACTTTCAGTAGCCAGATGAGTCTGAACTCTAGTTAGGGCCTTTGGTCCTTACCAAACTTTTTTCTTTTTCCTTGACCCGGGGAAACTGCTCTAATATTGTGTTATTGCCATGTTCTTCAAGTAACTATATAAATTCTCTATTGTACCATTCTCCAAGTTCCAAGCCAAGTGCTTTTGGGCCATAAAACAAAACCATTTCCCTCTCAAGCTCTTGCAATAGAGGGTGTGGGTTTCAAGACAATTGCTTCTGCTGGTCTCCCTTTTAAAATTCTATTTGGAAAATTAGAACTGAACAATAACGTCTTTGTTCTTGCCTGTATGGCCTGTCTCTCAAAGCCAAAGCTGTGATAGCTTTAGTGGGTAAAACAACAAGTTTAGTAGGAATGAAAAGCAAATCAGAAGATATCTCAAGTATACTACCCTGTTGAATCTTATTGCCTGGACCTGAGTTGCTACATCACACAAGAGGAATACTGTTACCTCCCTAGTGTGGTAATGAGTCAGGTTGATTTCTAAGCATATTTATACACAGAATTGGTAGTTTTTCAAAGACATGTCACACAGGTGAGTGAATGTTAGTCACAGAGGAGAAATTGCTGGTTGAAGTGGACATTCTGATTCCTCTTATTTGGGGGATATCTTTACAATTTATTTAAACTTTCCAGAATCTTGTCTCTAAAACAGCAATACTGGCTCACTTATGAGTAGAGCACGTCGTCTGTGCTTTCAGAGACTCCTTGGTGGGGGGGTATCGGCGGATAACCAAATTCATTATCAGGGATGCACAGTGAAGGGAAACGGTTCTCCAAGGGACCCCGTTCAGTCCTGAAATGGCGGCTCCTTGGCCAGTCACCGCTGTGAGTAGCTGTGAATGCTGCGTTCCTGGTGGCCAGTGGGTGTAAGGACCCTTTATGTTGGTTGTGCTGGGCTGGTTTCCATGTTGTGCTGCCTGCTATTCAGAATGATCCACAGCTGCAGCTAAGTTGCTGTTAAAAACTTTAAATGCCCTTTCAGCGGGAGTTCCAGATATCATTGCCCAGTAATTGTAAGACCTGCATGCCTCAGAGTTTTTCTGCAAACTTGCAAACTTCAGCTCTGTGTGAGTGTTATGGGGTTTTTTACTATTTTTTACCAACTCTCTGACAACATTCTATTTCCCCTTCTTATACATTTTTTCTTTCTTTTTGATGCTTTAGAGTATGTTTATAAAGCTTGATTCATTTTATTTTGTTTAATTGTTTAAAGAAGCAATCTTTTCTCAGGGTTAGAGCCCCAGTTGTTCAGCATCCCCCGATGCTCTCATGTTTTCCCACTGTTTAAGCTGCTTCTTGGGGCTTCTTAGGTGCTTCTCGGATCTGTGACTGTTTCTGGGTTCTGAACCTGAATCTGTTTCCAGATATGCTGGATTCTTTTACTACAATCAGTGCTGCGTGATTTTGTTTTTCTTTAATACTTTTGGGGCTTAGAATTTATCCCTGTCATTTATAAATTGGTTTGAAAAAAGATTAATTGACTCAGTAGTCAACATTTGAATCAGGTGCCAATTATGCACAAAACACAGTGGTGTTGCTGGGACACCCTCCCCACCTCGACTGTGCAGTCAGTGGTGTCATTCACTGGGCTGGCACAGGGGAGTCGGAGGGGGTGGGCGCCCAGCCCCACCTTGACTGTGCAGTCAGTGGTGTCACTCACCGGGCTGGGCACATGGGGAGTGGAAGGGGCGGGGTGACAGGAGGCGCTGTGGCTTTGGATGTGAGGTGTCTGGTGTGTGATGTGATGCTGCTCACCCACATGTGGACCTGCATGTCATCAGAGTCAACAGTGGTTGAAGCCAAGGGAGTGAATGAAGGAGGATGGAGATGACTTTCCTGTTGCTGGCTCACCAGACTTGCCAGAATTGTTCTTCTGTAAACAGATATCCTGGTTGGGGGAGAGAGGGGTGTCTCGCTGTAGTGACGTGAAGGGATCATATAAGTTCAGTGTAATTGGTAGGCTCCCTGGAAACTGCATTTTTGAAAATCAATGAAAACCATAGGCTAGCACCTCTCAACCTTGACTCTGTGTATTTACATTTGTAATTACTATGTGATTATGTAATTGCAGGTTTTATTGTAATAAAAGGGCTGTCGTCTGTGTTATTGGGTATCTAGCAGTGTCCCTGGTCTGTACTCGACAGGTGCTAATACCACCCCTTTCTCCCTATTCCTGGGGGGGCAACCAAGAATGCTTCTACACATTGCTGAAAGTCCTTGGGCTTCATAATGCCACAGGAGCAAGTTCCTCTCTGGGTTCACATTTTGGGAGGAGCTGTGTTCACTTGTCTATTTTAGAATAATTTAAAAATATATTCATACCTGCAGTCATCCTGACTGCAGGAATTTAGGAAGCAGCTTATTCTGGAGGATCAATTGAATAATTTCAGTTTCTTAACATTTTTTTTTACTACACATAAAAACAAAGATACGATTAGTTTCAAATCAAATCTCGTTTTTCTCTATGTATATTTCATGTATAAAGTAAAGCGGGTGGGCGGGAGATGCTGTCCTCCATATAGTGAAACAGCTTGTGGTTCTGACCCAGTTGTTTAAAGGGAATTGCTGTAGTGCCTGTGTCAGTTGCTTTAGGTCAGACCACCCAAAAGAGTCACCTGATAGTCCTCTTGGGGTGTAGGCCAGAGAGTGGGGCTCAAGGGAGGCCAACGTGGCCTTTTAATAGTAACTTATATGAAAAAAGTTTTAAGTATAAGGACTAGTGCTTAATATTTTTAAACTTGCTTTTTTGTTTTTCATTCATGAAAAGAATATAAGAAAATAAATTATCTGCCATGGAAGCTAAACTAACTTATAGCTTGAGAAACTCCTCTTAGAATTGCTCAAGCTTTAAAGAATCACTTGTAAGGTAAGTTGAGGCATTGTTGGATGCTCCTGCCTGTCTGTGTGTCACTGTGAAATATTACTAATGATTCTGTTAAAACCTAAGTTTAGTGAGGGGAGGACTTTGTCCATGTTGTTCTCTTTTGTTTCACCATGTCCTATATGTCTTCTGTGTCACTGCCGTCTTCCGTGGTATGGAGAGAGGGTCTTTTTCCACTGTGGTCTGCCTCCCGACCAGCCACCAGCACGACCTCACAGCTGGTGTTCTGGGCACTCCAACCGGGGAGACGGTGTAGACCACAGTGCTATCATTTCTTCTCCTTGATGAATCTCAACTTCCAGTCTTTACTCTTAGCTCTCATAAACTTGGGGAATTGTACATTTTCAGTGTCTTATAGAATCATGGCTATAGAGTTCCAGCCTAAACCTCCATCTTATTCTATCAAATGGAGTAGGAAAAATAAATGAATTCTAGTTTTGCAGTATGTGTTCATTCTGCGCTCAGGAGCCCACTCCTTCCTTCTCAAATTCTGATCACAGGCCTTGACCAACAGAAATGATAGGTAAAAGCAAGAAGGGTGAGAAAAGCAGAGTTTTTCCACCCTGAAGGAGAAGAATCTGGAGAGTTGCAGGTGGTGGAGGAGGCTCTTCTATGTACCTTTGCTGCTACAAGTTGATTGGAAAGACTGTGGCTACTTGGAAACTAGACACTGCAGAGCTGAGCCGGGCTCCTCTTGCTTATACAATGTGTGGCAGATGAACTGAAAGGAAAGCATGGTAGGTAGGAATCCTGTGGGTAGAACGTGCTTATCCAAGCTTAATAATAGGCCCCACGTGTGTACATGGGCGAGTCATTTCACCTTGCTGGCCCTGAGTTGTCTGTAAAGCCCCTCAAGACGGGAAGATGTAATACGAGAACAGTGCAAAGCACTCAGTACGTGCAGCAGCAGTTACTGTGGTAGAATGGTGAGTGTGTAGGTTGTTAACATGCTCTGGAATTATGCGATAACTACCTACAGATTCTTCTTTTGGTTGTTCTGAAAGTTTAAGATTCTTGTTTGGTTTCACTTCTAACTAGATAATATTCTTGGTTAAGTCATTTAGATTTCTAAATCCTGGATTTCTTGTGTTCAAAATTGTTGAAATCAATGATCTTTCATTTTTCAAGATTGTAAACTAGATTTTGTTTAGCTAAGTTCAAACTTTGGTCGTATGGTTTTTGTTAAAAAGCCATCTATTAACTAATTTGAATTCCAAGTCATCTGCTAAGTCAAAATAGCCATGAGAATGTGAAGCTTTTCACAAATCATCCTATGATTTTTTTAAAGATAAGGATGTACAGATAAAATAAATTTCTTAATTTTATGTTTTAGAATTTAATTATGTATCAAAAGTCCTGTTCAACATTGGAAGATAGTTATTTAAAATGTCCACAGAATACAGTCTGTTATGGGGATATTTAAAAAAGAAAATTCTAATAAGATATTATTTTAAGCAAATGTTCTTCATTTCTAAGCAATCTGTTCCTGAAGGGGAGTATGGATTTTCTGTCCTTTTTATGCTTAGAATTTTTCCTTTCCTCCATATGTTGATTATATAAACCAAAGATATTGTGTACAATTAAGAGATAGTTCCTTCTCCCAGCCTAAATTTTCAAACACCTTTCACACTCTTTATTCTTATGACTCAACTACTTTTGCTCTCCGAAAGACCGTCGTTTATGAATTTGTAGCCACCAACATCAGCAGACTATTCGTTCTCTCATACATCGTCTTTTCAAGAAAGGAAGTTATTAAACATCAAATCTAACACACAAAAATACCTTCAAAATAAGCTATGTACAAATTTTTGAGTTCTTAATTTATTGGATTCTACTACTGCAAAATAAAAGTCAGTGGGGACTTTACCATATAATTTTTTAATTTTTTTATTTTTATTTAGATAGGGTTTTGCTCTGTTGCTTGGACTGGAGTGTGGTGATGTCATCATAGCTCACTGCAATCTCAGACTCCTGTTCAAGTGATCTCCTGCATCAGCCTCCCAAGTACCTGGGACCATAGGCTACCATGCCTGGCTAATTTTTGTATTGTTTTTAGAGATGGGGTTTTACTATTGTCTAGGCTGCTATTGAACTTCCGGCCTCAAGCTTTCATGCCTTGGCCTCTCAAAGTGCTAAGGTTAAGAGGCATGAGCCACTAGGCCAAACATATAAATATTTAAAACCTACTGAAAACATGGAGAATATGAATTGTCATGGAATAAAAACTCACTTTTATGCCCAAATAACGGCTAACATCATAGGATGCTTCCTACAGGCATCCAGAGCTTCCTGTGCGCGATTCCAGTACCGATAGCACTGCTGGCCGGCATCATTACTCCATCCTTTTTGGGGAGGAAGCAGCTGGCGTCAGACTGGTTAAGTTACTTGTGCTCCCAGAACTAGTGAGCCAGAGAAGAGCTATGGGTTGAATTTAAGTTGCCTGATTCCAAAGCCCATGCTGAAGTTGCATTTTAAAATAACCAAATTTGTCATCATATATTACTGGGACTTATTTTTTTTGATGTTGAAGGATGTGGCAAATTAAGTGGTTTCTGGAGAAATTGAACCCCAAACAGTGTTATTGCTGAGAACATCCAGGTTATTTTCATCATTACCATTTGATGAATAAGACTATGTTATGAACTGAACATTTTGAGAGGAAAGTACCTTAATTCTTTGTCCACTAAAATCCCAGTTGTAAAACTACATTTGGCCAAGGTTATTTGTCATAAGTTAACAAATTTTCCCAACTTAATTCTCCGAAGTTCATAAAAAGCTGAAAAAATTTAAATTATGTTTAAAAGCATTGAATGAACTAAAACCTAAATAAAGCTAGGTACTTTCCATAAATATGGCCACCATTTAAGATGGTTACTTATCCTTGAAAAGATCGTGTTTAATATTTAAAATCTGTTTCTTAATGTTGAAATTTCATGAAGTATAATTAATATGTAAATCTAAGGGATATTATAGGAGTAACATACTAAAAAAGATACTAAATGAGTAAGATAAACATTAAGTAAAAAAAGTGTAATTAGACAATTAAAACCTACTCTCACATCGTTTAATCAAGTCAGTTAGAAAGGCTTGTTTGTGAAGTCCCCTTGTTCACTCCGTCCTCTTTCAGAATCATGATTGTATGATTGATCGCAACCTCCATCCTTTATTGTTTTCCTCATAATGTCTGCATTAGTCATTCAGTTACAAACAATAACTATTACTCTGGCTTGTTAAGGAAAGGGGCAGTCTATTTGGAAGGCTATCTTATAGTTTTTCAGTTGAGTTCCGCCTGAAGGGTCAGGCCTTACAGAGCTGTGCGGAGGCAGGCTGATGTGCTTAGAATGGGTTACAGACGCGAGCAGATGTAAATCTCTCAGGCCCGAGGTCAAATGGGTGGGCCCTGGGGCAGAGGGGTTCTTAGGCTATAGCTCCCAGCCTGTGAACCGTCGTCTAGTCCTTTAACGCCAGTGAGCCATGCAGATGTTAAGTTTTTTTGTGGCCTAATACCTAAAAGTAGCCAAGAAGCTCCATAGAAGAGCAGGAAACAACGTATCTAGAAAGTAAGGTCCCTGATGTAATTTTATAGTTTTCTATCCTCATTTACAAATGTTATACCCACATTATTAAGAATAAACACTACATGTTGTTTATATTTTTTCATTTACTTTTAGAAACAAATTTGACAGCCTTCTGGATTGTAAACTTGTTGAAGGCAGAGCCCATGTCTTTCTGTTATTGATTTTATACTTTATTATACTTTTGCTAACATATATTGTACCATCGTAAACTACAATAGGGAAATGAGATAAGTGCCATGATTCTTTGTGATGACTATGACATCATAATTGCTGTTTTCCTCCCCCAAATCTGTTAAAGTAGCTATCTTTCTATAGTTTTCTAGAAATGACTCCTCTGTGTAAGGTTTTTCTTCTTTCATTCATTTCCGTTGATAGTGGGCTCTGTTATTCTGTATTTAAAACCACTGAAATTCTCAAATACTTTTGTTTACAAAAAGTAAAAGTAATTCAAATCCTCATAAACAGCTTATCACTAAGTAACGTGCCATTACTGTATGGCATGTGAGAACCATCAGCTTTCCATGTTGTAGGATCATACAAATAAAAGAATTTTACTGCTGACTCTACTACAGCACAAAAGGTATGCAAGCCATGGGCTTGGGTCCATGGTGATTAGATGACAGTGGAAGTTTTATTTCCCAAATTGGAATTGTGTTGTGTGATTTCCGTTGGGCTGTATCTTGGCCTCTCGATAAAGAATATGCCTGACATATTGTGCTTCATGTTTCTCACTCTTGTTAGGGAACATGTAAAGGATAAAAAAAATGTCAAACATATTATCCTGGTCACTAAGGTTATTTGTGAGCAAACTGACAAGATAATGAGCCTGCAGCAGAAATCTGGCTCCTGGTTTCTGGCGGCTCAGCCATTAGGGAAGTGATTTGTGCCATGATGCTGCTGGCCTGTGTTTACTTCCCCTGAAGGCTGGAAGTTCTCAGTTATCAGACTGGTGGCAAATAATAAGCCTAAATCAGTAAGATTCAAAGGTAGTGAAAAATATTCATATTATTTAACATACCCTTTAATGTTACATTTATATGTATATATATATGTGTGTGTGTTTGTGAATATACATTCATGCGTCACTTTATGAGAAGGACACATTATGTGACATCTGTCACTAGGTGATTTTGTCCTTGTGTGAGCATCGCAGAGTGTGCTCACCCAATCCTGGATGGTGTCCCTACTGCACACCCAGCTGCCTGCCATTCCTCGGCTATAAACCTGGACAGCACGTAACTGTATTGGACGCTGTAGGCAAGAATAACGTGATCGGACATACTTGTATATCTGAACATACTTAAACATAATAGGCACAATAAAAGTCCTGCTTTGGAGTCTTATGGGACCGCTGTGGCATATGTGGTCTGTATGGTTGTATATAACATACATCTATATAAAGTTGCTTGATTATTTAAGGATACTTTGGTTGAAATTCTAAAATCACCAAATTTTATAAAGCTTTTTTATACTTCAGGCTTTTATTTGTAAAGGAAACCATCTCATAGTAGCTCTTTCTTTGTTCAGTCGAATAGCAGAGTAGCACTTTTCTCTGTGTTGTTAAAATCCAGTAACTTCTCATTTCAGGCTTTGGTCATACTTTCTAAGCTAAATATACCGTAGTTGACATTTTCTGGTGGCTTAGCTTTTTAGTCAGGAGCTATAATTGTTAATAACATTTAGCCATAATAAATGTAGTTGTCTCATGGTACGTATTTTTTTAAATGGCAACATGGTTCAAAACAGAGACCTCTAATTAGACAATTACTGGGGAGCAGGAAAGGATGTCTTCAAATCTGTATACTGAATTTTACTCTACAATCTGGTATGTTCCTGATGTAATTTTATAGTTTTGTATCATCACTTACAAATGTTATACCCACATTATTAACAATAAATTTGCCTACTGGAATTGTAGCTTCTTTAATGTTATTTACGTAAAACTACTTAAAAGGGAAAAAAAATCTTAATGGTTAGTCCATGAAGGAATGAGTTTATTCAGTGGTGGGCATGTCCTGAGGCCCTGATGTGAGGCAGTGAGGACAGTCTCCTGGCCTGGCCTTCTAATCTGATATTAGGTTAACACACTACTTTTGGTTTAAGATCCTAGTTTTTCTTGACTTTAATGTCTGTCAGTATCCCTGTAGCTTCCTCTCTCTCTCTCTGTGCACACGTCCACTATCTACACACACATCTATTATGCTGTGATATAATACTCTGTACCACGTACATACACATCCATTGTACACTATGCACTCTGTACACACACATCCATTATATATTATATATACTATGTACTCTGTACACAGATCCATTATACATATGATGTATACTATGCACTCTGTATATATAATATAACCTTCAGAGAGACAGACTTAGTAGGACATATATAGATATAGGAGAGGGATTTCTGGAGGGTTCAGCCTGCGTGAGTCCTAGGACCCTTGGTCACTGGGATGCTGAGCGACCTTCAAGTCCAAAGACCTCTGAGCCAGGGATGCCGCTCTTAGACCTGAGAACAGGGGACAGGAGAGGCCACTAGTGCAAGACTTATAATCTGAAGGCCGAAGGCCGTGAAGCCTGCAGCTGTTGTCCTGGGGAGGGAATGGAAGAGTGTTTCCCAGGTCTGGCAGACAGGTGACGCATTCCTCTTTTCTCTGTTTCTGTTTTCACCTGACCCCCAGCAGAAGAGATGGTGCCTGAAGGTGGATCTTCCCACCTGTACCCCTCAGACCTCACAGATCTACCCAAACTGTGCTTCCCAGGTTTCTTGGGTATTCCTTAATCTGGTCACATTGACACCAAAAATTAACCATCGCAGTATGTTCATACATGCATATGTCTTTTGTAAGGGAATTTATTGATTCTAAGAATGAGACATACTTAAGAATTTTAATTCTGCCTTTAACTATTCCCTTTTTTATATCCCCAGTTTTCCACTTAATATTCTGATTCTGTAATATGTCTGTCTTCTACATTAATTTTTTTCACAGATTTTTTTTCTTATTTTAAACAAAACACATCACAGTGACTGAGGAACAGTTTCTGCCTGAAAGTTCAGAAGTGTCCAGAGGCCAGTGACAGCCACCATTTTCACCAGCTCCTGGTTGGCTTTGCTTGGTGCAGGTGCCTAAGGAGAAAAGGTCACCTAGATATACAATCATATTATTTGTGAGGAGTGAAAGTTTGGTCTCCTCTGACCCTATATGGATATCCTTGATCGCCTTTTCTTGCCTGATTGTGATGGCTAAGACTTCCATTACAATGTCCAAAAGCAGTTAAGACAATGGGCAACCTGGCCTGGTTCCTGATCTGAGTGGAAATGATTTCAATTTAACTCCATTCAGTATGATATTGGCTGTGGGTTTGCTGTAGATGGCCTCTATTGGTTTAAGAAATGTCCCTTTTATACCTATTTTCTTAAGTGTTCTGATCATGAAGGGATGCTGGATATTATAGATGTCTTAACACAGCTAAGAAAATATGGTGAAGGCTCTGTTAACGAGTTTCATGAAGTATTTCAAATTGTATATAAAACCAGCACATTGTACCCCCATAAATTGCATTAATGTACACAGCTATGATTTAATAAAAAACAAAAAAAACACATACACACACAAGAAAAGGTCACCTAGCTGGCAGAACTTTCACACTTTTAGAGACTTGAAGGGACTGTAGCACTTGTTTTCTCTAATGCATGGAAAATCGGTAGAGCTCTCCTTACAGACACAGGACACAGCTATGAGTTGTGATACTCCCCTTCCCTGTTTAGAAGGTACTAGAGGAAATCTTCAATAAAACATTTTTATCCTTCCTTAAAAAAAAAAAGGCCAGCCTCATAAACATCTTTTATCACCGGCCTGTAGTTCTGTTGAATGAAATGTTCTGAGGCAGCCCCCATGGGCTGTGATGCATCCAGGTCAAGGATAAGGGCCAGGGAGCAGGCATGGGGCGGGCTGCCAGGAGCTCCGAGCGGTTCCCAAGCACCGTCAGAGTGGGCATCTGTCTTTCCCAGCCCAAAGTTCCTATGTGGGGGGTGTCTCCTAGAAAGTGATCCTGATGGAGAGAATCGGGCAGTGCAAACAGTTATTCCAGGGTGGGCTATTCGCTGAGTGTCAGTAGAAAAAGCCACAGTTTTGATAGCACTTGGACATTCTGTCACTGAAGCTCCAGTTCACACATGAAGATAGAAATCCCGTTCTTTACCCTCGTGCGGTCTCTCTCTGGACTGTAACTGCCTCCTACTCTCTGCCCCAGGACTTTCTCCCAAGCTGTGGCATCTTATGCCTCTATTCGTGGCTTATTCTAATGCTGTTTTTTCTCAACATCAGGCCTTTACTGTAGGGTGTCATGGGCTACAGGGAATGGGGTCATAGTGTGGTCTTTCAGAGCAGTACTGAAACAGCTCAGAGTCGACAGCTGTGCAGGTGTTTTTATTACTGATCGCTCCACTTCATTTTGTTCAAAAAACTGACCTTTGGCATTGTCCCGATTGGATACTAGACTCCTGTTGGCTGTAGCTTATTGAGAATTTGAAGATTTATGTCTTGAATGTCTCTCGCCAGCCACCCGCGCTTCCCCTGCCTTGCTGAGGGATGGCAGTGTGCCCCTGCGTTAGGCCAGCTCCAGTATTACAGCTTCAGTGTTGGTTACGCACAGTTGGCTGTGTTCCTAGTTCAGAACTGTGGTTGGCTGAGCCGGGGCAAAGTGATACTCTGTGGATGGTGGAGTCGTCGACTTAGGGAGCAGTAATGTGGAAGGCTGAGTAAAGATTCCCTCCTCATGGAAACTCATGGAGGTTTCCTGGGTACATTTGAAGCTGTGGTTTAAAATATGTGTACTTTGTATATTATAGGTTTAAAAAAAGTGTGGAAAAGGTGTGTGTATAAACACAACCACACATTTTTCTAGATTGTACAATTCTTACAGTGTCTGTGAGGAATGATAATTTTTCTTTAAGAGGGTTTATGAATGATTTCCTACAAAGTTACTTAAGATTCTGGGTAGCCAAAAACATAATGAAACCCTAGTATATATTTTTTTAATTTATTGGAAATCAGCATGACATTAGTCACCAGAACGGGGGGGAGAGTATAACCAATTGAAAAAATCCATTTATATGCTTAGTAGGAATGAATTTATGAGGAGTAAAAATCCAAACTCATATCTGAGCTTTATTTTTGAATATAATTAAAAGTGCCAGGTGGTGGTGGTGGTTGGTAACCTCGGGGATGACGGCAGGAGTGATGGAGGCACGATACACACCCGTCACCCTAAGCCCGTGCACGCCTCTGAGAACCCCCTCTTCTCTCATCTTTATCATTCAAATTCGAATCTGCGGATTTTTCCAGCCCCTTTGTAGTGCGAGTCCTGAAATAAACCTGATTATTTTCATGCTTCCACCTGGCTTCTCTTCTGTGCTTCGGAACACTGGCCTGGCCTTTTTACTTTCTCTTCCTACCTGTTTTTACTCGTGGCTCAGACAGACACACTGGCTTTGGGCATCACTCCCACACTAGTGATGTGGCTCCGCTCCCAATACTAACGGCCAAATTTAGCAATTTACCAAAGACCCATGGTGGTGGTGTGTGGATATGGTAATAAAAAATAGTCCTGTTATTTGCCTTTTCTGTAATGGTTCTAGAAAACTGTATTTTTGAAAAAATTTATAAAAAGTTCTTTTAATTAATAAAAATGCATCTCCTATATTATGGATCTTCTTGGTACAGTATTTCTCCTATGAGGGACTTAAAATAATTGGGTCTTTTGAAAATGGAAACTGATGTTCACTAGTGTTTGCACACATTGGCGGTCTCATGTGAGGACAGCAGGAGCCTCAACGCAGTAGCTCCCCAGGTGCACGTGGGGGGACAGTTCAGAGGCACAGAATGCTTTTCCTACACATTAAAATTTCAGACACCGTGATTATCCACTTACGATGTCATTTGGAACATAAAGCAGGACTACTGAACACTTAAATTTACACATTATCTTGGATTGCTTTATTGTTTTTCTGGGTTTTAAAAACACGTGGCGAAGAAACAGCTCAAATTTCTTTTGGAACACTGGGTCTCCTCTGCTAAATGTAACTTTACGACAAAATGGATGTTTATACTGGTGAATACCCACAAAATGTTTCTGGAAGGCCAGAATGGAAGTCTGCCTAATTCAGTGTATAATTTTGTGGGCAAAGATGACATAGCAGAAAGTGCATCTTGACATTAGAAAAAAAAAAAGTCACATTGTCAGGAAGATGTTTCCTTAAAGTATAGGTTGCAAACTCTTGGGCAGAGTCTGGCCTGGAGACATGTTTTACTTGGCTTTCCTGACATTTAAAAAAAAAAAAGAAGAAAGGAAAGAAAGTGAGTCTGACCCCCCCTTAATCAGAGACTGTTCCCTGGCTGTCCACACGCCTATCACTGCTCCTGCCTCAGGTATTCACGTTCCTCTGTTCTGTGATTCTTGCTAAGTGAAAGCTGTTTGCAGGCACCTCGGACGTATGTGTTCATCCTTTAAGCAGCTGCCAGACTGGGAAGAGCCAGCTACTTTCTCCCCTGCTTCTCCTGGTTCCTCTTGGCTTGAATCAGAGTACAGGCGACTGCAGGCCCCAGGTGGACTTTGGGAAAGGACAGATGGAAGAGGAAGGGGGAGAAAGCGTGTCCCTGCTCCCCAGAAGTGATTCTTCAAAGTCAGAGGATGGAAGGAACAAGGGAAAACCTCCTCGCCGCCAGTCTGTGGCTCGGGGAGAAAGAGCAAAGAAAACTGCTGTTACTGACGTCACTTTCAGTTTACCCCACTCGTTCATTCAGCAGCTGGATCTGAAGTCTGCTCGTGGGGAGCGCGGGATTGGCTAGTGGAGGGCTGTGAGGACAATAATGCAGCCCTGAACAGATACGCACCCACCCTGAGCTCAGTTTCACAGAGTGGTCTCAGGTCACCTGTGAGACTTCCAGTTCTCCTCTATGTCCTTTCTCACATGTCCTTGCTGTCTCCCTGGGACAATTTTTGTTTCTTAGAGTTCAGGTCGTCTTCTTAACACTGCCTTCTGGATCTTGATTTGGTTACTCTTAGGGACTTGCTTGTCTTGGAATGGCTGGGGTAATTTTCAGCATGTTTTTTAATAGGCTGTGTTTGCTTCTCTGTGGCTTTGCTTCCTTCACTCACCTTGTCTAGACTCATTTTCCTATAATCAGAGTATGGGGTTCTCCTGTTGTTTGCTTGGGGCATCCCCTTCCCAGACGTCCGGCCCAAGGTGGTCTGCTCAGCCCAGCCTGGCCCCCAGTGTGGGAGCTCTGCAAGTTAGAGCGCTCTCAGGCTGCGGCACTCTGCTGGCTCTCGGCAGTGAATAAGGGTCGCAGGAACCTGCAGAGGGCAGGCAGGTGAAACAAAATTAGTGGGGCACTGTGCAACTAAGATGGCTGTGCAAGGCATTAGACGTACACTTTGCCTTTTAATGAAATTTGTCCATGACCAGTGATGCCATGTGGGTCTTTAGTATGAGGCCCTGGCTCTAAAATAGTGTTCCTTTAATTTTTTTTTTCTTTTCTTTTTTTTTTTTTTTTGAGACAGAGTCTCATTATGTTGTCCTTGGTAGGGTGCTGTGGTGTCATAGCTTACAGCAACCTTAAACTCCTGGGCTAAAGCAATTCTCTTACCTCAGCCTCCCAAATAACTGGGACTACAGGCACCCCCCCACAATGCCTGGCTATTTTTTGTTGCAGTTGTCATTGTTTAGCAGACCCTGGGACGGGTTTGAACCCTCTTGCCTTACAGTTTTTGGCTGGGGCTGGGTTTGAACCCACCACCTCCGGTATATGGGGCCAGCACCCTACTCCTTGAGCCACAGGCGCCACCCTGAAAATTTTTTGACCTAGGTGACACATACACACAGAGGACTATTTTAAGCCAGAAATTCAATGTTTTACATCTTTTGAATTCTTTTTTTTGAGAATAAACCCTCAGAACCGAGATTCCTTATTCCAGAGAGCTAAACATTTAGTAGTTTTTGATAAATATATTCCAAAAACATTTCTCAGAAAATTTATGCTAATTTACATTGCTGGGAAGTTTTTACTATATCCTAGTCAGAAATTAAATTATTTTGTGAATTGAAAGGGTAAAGTGGCACTTTATTCTTATTTTTAACTTTTTTTTTTTTTTTTTTTGAGACAGAGCCTCAAGCTGTCACCCTGGATAGAGTGCTGTGGCATCACAGCTCACAGCAACCCCCAATTCCTGGGCTCAAGCGAGTCTCCTGCCTCTGCCTCCCAAGTAGCTGGGACTACAGGTGCCTG
>CAUYRH010176482.1:0-20945 GCA_963574655.1 Perodicticus potto | reverse complement strand
CATTCACCTTGCCCCCGGCAGAAGGGACTGTATTCATTCGTTTCCTGGCCAAGGAACCCATACACCTATATATACCCTGAGGCTAGAGGCCTAGAGGAGGAGACGGGGAAAGACCGGGAGAGGAACGGAGAGAGCTTCTCTTTCCCCACTTGAAATCTCTCCCTCTACCAGGAGCTTTGGTGTTTTCTGTATTCTTTTCTGTAAATCAATTCTGTCTTACCACGGGGGGGGGGGGGAGGGAAATAATGTAATGAAGAATAATAAAATACATGTATTTAAAAATAAATAAATAAATAAGATTACAATAATTAATTTTTGAATATTGACTAGTGTTTGCATGCCCAGTGTAAACTATATTTGGTCATAGGGTATAGTCTTTTTTTATATATTGCTGAATTCTATACGTAAATATATTGTTAGGGGTTTTGCATCTATATTCACAAGGAAGATTTATCTGTTATCACTTTCTCCTCCTCCCTAAATTTCCTTCTCAGCACTGCTTTACCTGTGCCCTACAAATTATGATGGGTCACGTTTTAATTATCCCTTAATTAATGGTATTTTTAAAATTTTTCTGGGTAGTTTTTCTTTGAACCATGGGTTATTTAGATGGATTTCTTTAGTTTCCTAGTGTTAGGAGATTTTGCTGCCACCTTTTTGTCATTGATTTCTATTTTGATTCCATTTGGTCAGAGAATACACTCTATATGATTTAACATAATTTAAATTAGGTGGCATTTGTTTTATGGAACAAAGTATTGCCTGTCTGGGTATATATTTCTGAAGGTTATGAAAATAATATATATTATATTAATATATACTGATGAAATACATATTTATATAATATATGTAATTTTATCATATATAGATATTTCTATATATTTTAGAAATTTCTATAATATTCTATATGTTATATGCATATTATATATAGAAATTTCCCTAATAGTTACATAGAAATATATATTATTTTGACATAATTTCTACAATATATAGAATATATATAATCTATTGATTAAATGAATACTCTTCAATGTACATCTTGTTGGTTGATGATGTTGTTGAATTTCTTCTACATTCTTATTAATTTTATGTCTAATTGTCCTATCACTATCTTATAAAGTTATGCCAAAGTTTCCAATTATTTTTTGTACATATACTCAAAATACAAACAATAAATGTGTTTTATTTATTTAGTTCTATCATATTTTGTTTTACATATTTTGCTGCCCCTCCATCTATTTTTTTTTTTTTTTGTACATAAAATTACTGTGTCTTCTTGGTTGATTGACTGTTTTATCATTATACAACATTCCAACATTCCATTCTATCTCTGGTAATTTTCTTTGCTTTAATATCTAAATTTCACTAGTAATTATATAACCTCTCTTTGTTTCCTCTCCTTAATGTTCGAAAAATATATAATTTCTCCTATTTTCAAGCTGCATATGTCATTGTATTTGAAGTAAGGTTATTAAAAGCAACACGCATTAAGTTACAATACACAAAGTCTATTGTAGTCACCATATTTTTATTTACCATATTTTTTTCCTTATGTTCCAAAATTCATTTACCTATTGATTATTTTCTATTCAAAGAATGTTCTTTATTCATTCTTTTACAGTAGGATTGCTGGTGAAAGAGTCTTTTAATTTATCTTATCTAGAACTTCTAATTGTTCCTTCTTATCCTTCCTCCTTTGGGAGGATATTTTCATAGATATGGTATTCCAGGTTGACAATTCTTTCTCAACATATAAAAAATGTTAAGCCTCTTCCTGTGGCTTCTGTTTCCTCAGACATCCTCTGCCATGGAAAATATTTTCCCCATAGGTAATTTGTCATTTTTTTTCACTATTCTCAAGATTTTAAAAAATTATCATTACATTTTGGAAGTTGGGCTATTACATGAGGTTTGTGAAATTGTCCTTGAAAATGGGCTAAACTTTATCACTGAATATCACTATGGTCAACTTCAAAGTATTCCCCTTGGGAAGCTGTGCCCTTACACCAGCGTCTACTTCACCTTTTAAAGCAGCTTCAGAACTCTTTTTCTGGAATCTTCATCAAAATTGTCATTGTATTATTACCCTTGATGTCCTGAATATCATCAAAATATCTTCTTTCAATATATCCTTTATTTCTGGGAAAATAAAAAAGTCATTTGGGGGTGGCCCCTTCTTTGGCTCAAAGGAGTAGGGTGCCAGTCCCTTATGCTCCATCCAATAAGCAGATATGCCAGGGCTTTGCACTTGTGAGAGTCAATGCTCCCTCGACCTGGCCACTACCCTCTGGCACCAGATGGCTGGGGGATCTGAGGCCTGCCTGTCTCAGGTACTCAATAGCCACGGGGGAGTGTTCCACCTGAACTAAGTCTAAACATGAGGATAAGTCAGCAAATGCTTTTCTCCCTCAGCCACTAAGCCTTTGCCCCAGTAGCTCTGCAGCACGCATCCCAATATAGTGAGGTCTGTTTTCCTTTGGCAGTCCTCAGATTTGGAGAGGTGTCTCTCCAAGATGAGACCCTGGCAGGATTGCTCTATTGTTGCTGAATCTTTGTGAGAAGTGACCCTGCGCAGCTCCCAGGTGACTGCCACAGCCAGCGAGTTGGCTGTAGGAGCAGCTCCTGGAGCGAGGGGCACAAGGACCCAGCAGCAGGGCGGGCACACCGCACGTGTTTCTAGCAGTGAAGGGCACCAGGTGACTTCCACAAGACTGGCACGGCCCATGTCTCTGGCTGGGCAGGACACAGTGTGGAGGGTCCAGAGGGGCAGAGTGCAGGGCCCCACAGCTCTGGCAGTGCAGAGCATGGGGCACCCAGCTCTGGTCGGGTGGAGAGCATGGTATACAGTATCTCCAGCAGGGTAGGGTGCACAGAGGGCAGCGCTGGCTGGGCCGAGCGTGGGAGGCCTGGCTCTGGCATGCTGGCTCTGGGGTAGGGGAGGTTTTGTGACTCTGGCAGGGTGGGGTCTGGCACTTGGTCCAGCCGGGCAGGGGCATTGCTTGCTGGCCTTCTCCGTAGTCACTGCAGGAGTTAGGCTTCTGGACCATCAGGCAAGGGGGGTAGGGTGGACTGGAAGTTCAGAATAGCAGGGAAAATGTTAATTCAACTTTCCTGCCTGGCAAGAGAGTGCTCGGGGTCACAACAGGGTCCCTCTGGGAAAGTAGTCCCCACTACCTACAGCTCTCTCCCATGAGAAGAGACAAAATGTCCTTGGATCAGCACTCACCTGTAGAAAACTTGAAGTTTGCTTTCTTGGAGTCACAGCTAGCTTCAGCAGAGTTATCACTCTTCTCTCTCCTCTTGGCTTCCAGTCTTCAGTTTACTTTCTGGTCATTATCCTTCCTTCTGGACAGGAGCTTCTGTCAAAAGCTGGCTCCAGTCAGCCATGTTGCCCCTCCCCCCTAGTATATCTAAACAACAATCATTTAATTAGATTTTGGCTCAGTAGGTTGCAATTTGTTCTTGTTTAGGTAGACAACAATTTTGTAACTAGTCTTTGCAGGTTTTATGCATCTTCAGTTGGCTACAAAATTGGCTGGAGGATGATTGGTCCTGGCAAGATCTGTGTTGGGAGGGATCCTGTCTACTACACAGGCAGTTTCCCTGCCTGTGCCTTCTCATTAGGTAATAGAGGTTTTACAAGATTTGTGAGAAGCAAGTGTCAACTGCAAAAGTGCTTTCCAATGCTCTGCTGTGTTCCTGCCTGCTAATGTGTCCTTGACCAAAGTAAGTCACAAGAGTAATACAAATTCAAGTGATGGAAAGTCAAGCTCTATTTCCTTATGGAAAAGGAAGAATTTTACAATGTACTTGAGGATATTATGATCAGATTCATTTCTTAAAGGATTATTTGAGACCATGGGAGGTGTGAATTGCAGGGAGCAAGAGTTGAGGCTGAGAAATCAATTTCAGAATGAGAGAAGAGAGAATTAGAAATTTAAAATACACTTTGAGGCTATTGAAAAATGATCGATTATGCATGAGTAAGCAAGAAAGGTACATTGCACATTACCAGTAGGCTTCTGTCTTGAGCAAGTTAGTGAATTCTAGTGACATTTATTGAATTGGAAACTGTAGTAATGACAAGATAAAAAAGTGAATAATTAGTTCAGTCTTTGGATAAGTTTCACTTGAGGTACTAAAAGGCATTCAAGTGGAAATATTGACTTCGTCGCTCCATAAAGGGACAATATTTTAGAAAAGAGTTTTGGCTTGGAGAAAAAGATCTGTGAGTCATCAACTTATTTGCCATAAAGTTTTCTATAGGGTCCATAAGAGTTGTATGGTTATGAAAATACAAAGGATGGAACAAATGCAAGATTCTCTTGAGTTTAACAATCTTTAAGAGTGTGAGAAATATACTTTATATGTTGTTATCCTATGAAGCACAAGTAAATTTAGTATTAGTTTAATGGATGTGCTTATCTTAAAAGACAAATTCAAACTCTAGTTTCAGTTATCACCAGTGGTGATGTACATCTTGCAATTTTACATTTCATGAGTAGGAAGATGGATTAGGTGATGTGTCTATTTGTTATAAGAAATCATGGATGTAAGAACATAGATTCATATTTATCATGGTGTTATGTAACCCTTAATACAGCAAAATTGAATAGAGTTTAGTCTGCCTAATCAGGGTCCGCCCAGTAATATGAAGATGAAACAATATACAAATGTATTGGGATGATGTTTGGCTTATTTTTAAGTGGCGAGACCTGAAGTAGACTTCTGAAATCTAGGAACAATTACCAGTGAAAATTTCTAATGTATTAACTTTTGTGAATGCACATATTTTTCATGTGTATGTATATTTAAACTGTAAAGAAATTTAGAAAGAAGAGTTTTTTTAAGGGAAGGAAATTAAGATATTTATCATGGAAGAAATCTCACCATAATTTGTTTTGTATATGTGAAATTTAATACAATTTGACCAATTTGAGTGTCAGCTTTGTAAATATAATTTAAAGTATGTCATTGGATAATTGATTCAGAGTGGTAATTTTCAAGTTGAAACTTCCTAAGTTTATGTACAGTGTATTGTGAAGATTTATATAAACTTCAGTTATACCATATTAAAAGTTAATTTCTTCAATTTATAAAAATCCTTAATATTTGAGAAGATATTTTATCAGAAAATGAAAATGTTTAAAATAAGTCTAAAATATATTTAGTTTCTATTCTGTTTAAAATATTTGGGATGTTTAAATATCTTTGTAAATGTGACCAAATAATATTTAAAGCCTATTTAAAGATGTTTTTGTTTCTAAATAGTATCTGAGAAAGGAGTTTAGAATTTGTAACTTTAGTAGATCTAATTTAAAATAAAATTATAAAATTCTGTAAAGGCTTTCTTACATAAAAAAAATCTACTCTGAGCTTAACACAAGTAGGACACAGAGTAGCTGTGTTAAGCTAGAACACAGTTGCGTAAAGGGAGGAAATTAGTCACATAGAGGCACAAAGGCAGCGGGTTTAAAAAGGAAGTACAATGGGATGTGAATGGAAGCAAGTACAAAACTAAAACCAGACTGGGATGCTGAGGGATGTTGGGAGGTAATGAGACTAAAGCTATTTCACGTCTTCTTGATGTTAATGCTAAATGCAAAAACCAAAAGCATAACCAAAATTGAAAGCTAGCAAAGATCAAGGTAGGAAGATCCTCCTACACTCCTACTTGGACACCTGGATCCCCATTTTCATGGGCAACAAACCACCAGTCAGTTCTTCTACTCCCTACAACTTCATCCTCAATGGCAATGAGTGAGAGGAATTTTAAGAATGAGCATCTGTTATCTGGGGTGGTAGAAAGGAAGGAATTCTAGAGCACATCATGATCTCATAAGAGGTCATTATAATCCACCTATGCGGAACAGGCCCATTGTTCTATCCCTTTGTTCCTTCATAATTGTAAGATGCATTAAGTGTCATTTGTGCTTCATACTCTTACAATCATATATCATCCTCTATACATGTATAAAAATTCCACATGCCTTTATGGCTTTTTCTATAAAACTTTCTCATTGCTCTCAACCACTGGGATTTTACTCATTTTATCTGTATTTATTTTAAAACACACAATATCATCTGACTCAGACCTTATTTTCTTGATAGACCTTTCCCCATTCTGAATGATTTCTGTGTCATTAATATCTTGCTGCATAATTCCTCAACATTATCATCTTCAATGATTATTTGTCCCATTCCAATGCAGCTATTTACTTCCATGGCCCTATCCTCACCCTGGTTGTTCCTTAGAAATATTGTTTTTGATATTATATAGGCAGAAGGACAAAAAAATGGTAACCTCTTAGCTTTCCAATATTCCAAGTAGTAATCAAGCCTATTTCTCTCCCTCCTCACCATCATCCATCCTTTATTCTTTCATTCCATCATTCCATTCTGCTTTATTGCTTCTATCTCTTAATTTGTCTCATTGCTTCTGATTTATAACTCATTCCTCTCTACTCTCCAATTTCAGGGTTCTTTCTATATAAAATTCAAATTAGATCATTGCCCTTAGTGAGTGTCTAAACTTTTGAACATTTGAACTTTACTTGAAACTATTTTTAATTGTCATATTGCCCCAGATCCACCCCTCCACTCCAGCAAGATTGAAATTCATTGAGTTCTCCGAAGAGTCTATATGCTCTTACCTACAAGATTTTACACATACTTTTTTGGCCTGAAATATCAGTCTCACCCTAACCTATTAATTCCACCAACACCATACCTTACCTATCTAGTTCTTTTCTACACATTCTGTAGGTCCTAACTTAAATTTTCCTTTCTATATAAAGTTATCCCTAAAAATCTTTTGACCCAGATTCCCTACACTGGATCTAGAATTTTTTTTATGCTCTTGCTATATTTTTTACTTCCCAATCAGATAATTTATTATACTTTATTATAATTATTTTGTTCTTTGCAAGTTCCTTGATTAATATACATTAATACACGTAGAAAGAGTTAGATATCTTAAATGTTAGGTCTGCCTGGATGTTCTCTGGTCCCCCAGTTCCCAGTGTTAAGAAAAATGAGCACCCGTACCAAGTTAAACCAATGACATAATGCTCACAGAGACAAAGCAACCACACACACAACATTTATTGCAAAGCAAAAGTTCATCTCAGAAGGAGAAGTGAGTCAGTCTTCACAAGTGGAGCTAAACCCAGAAGTCTGAGGACACATTGTCTTTTATATGTTTATTAGTTTACCCCACCTTTCTCGTGTTAGGATTGGTGGCTGTTTCCTGCCTTTGGATAGTTAACAGGTTGGTGGTATTAAAAAACATGTTACAGAACAGGTTATATAACAGATTGGTTTATATAATGGTTTCCTTACCATAATGCATCCTCCCAGAATCCTTTATGACAATTCCATCCATTCTATGCTAATTAGATGATAATAAGCCCCAGGTCAGTTAAAGGTCCCTAGGAACTCCTTTCTGTGTATTTTCCCACCAAGGAATTACTAGCCACAATTTGGTTCTTAGCTACAATTCAGTTCCCACTTTGTGCTCTTAGCCAGTTCCTTGCCACCTTTTTACCTTGCGTAAGACCTCACACTAAACATCTCTACTCTTGGGCAGTGTGTGTGGCTCAAAGGAGTAGAGCACCAGCCCCATATACCAGAGGTAGTGGGTTCAAACCCATCCTGGCCAAAAAAAAAAAAAGAAAGAAAGAAAAGAAAAAAAATCTCTACTCTTCACTATCTATATGCTAGTGTCCAAATAATAAATCAATGCATCAATTAAGAGGATCCATATGGTCTTTGCTTTTGGTTCTACTGATATGGTGAATTCCATTTATGGATTTGCATATTTTAAGCCAGGCATGCATCGTTGGGATGAAGCCTACTTGATCATGATGTATATATTTTTTAATGTGTAGCTATTATCTATTGGGTAAGATTTTAGTGAGTATTTTTGCACAGTATCATTAGTGAAATTGGTCTGTAGTTCTCCCTTTCACTTGGATCCTTTCCTGGTTTTGTTCATAGAATATTTTAGGGAAGGTTCCTTCCTTCTCAATGTTTTAGAATATTTTCTATAGTATAGGTATAAGCTATCTTGTCTTTGAAGATTTGATAGAATTCTGGTGTGAAACCGTCTGGTCCAAGGCTTTTTGGTTGTTGTTGTTGGAAGCTTTTTAATTATTTCTGTAATCTGAGTGCTTGATGTTTGTCTATTCAAGAGATCTATTTCTTCTTAGTTAAGTCTAGGGAGATGATATGATTCCAGGTATTGGTCCATTTCCTCCACATTTGCCAAATTTCTGGGCAGAGTTTTTGTCATAGTCAGAGATAATCTCTTGTATGTCTGTGGTATCTTTTATTCCCCTTTTTTTTGTTTCTGATTGACGTTATTACAGATTTTACTTTCCTGTTTCTAGTTAGTCTGGCCAAAGGTTTATCAATTTTATTTATCTTTTCAAAGAACTGACTTTTTGTTTGATAGATTTTTCTTAATAATTCTTTTGTTTTCCATTTCATTTATTTATGAGTTAATTTTAGTTATTTCTTTTCATCTGCTACGTTTGGGATTGGATTGCCCTTCCTTTTCCATTTCCTTAAGATGTTTCAGTAGGTTATTGATGTGCTCTCTTTCTGTTTTTAGATATAGATATCCAATGAAATAAATTTCCCTCTTAGGACTCCTTTTGCATTATGCTACAGGTTTTGGTAGCTTGTAGCTTCATTAGTGTTGACCTTCAGTGACTGGCATGTTCCCACATAATGGACGCAATGTAAGGGTATATTACACACCTCTTGGTTGCAGGACACAACAACAGGGATTCTACTTAACAAATATAGGCATTGTAACCTGGTTGCTTGTACTCTCAAATTAATATTAAATTTATAAAAAATAATAAATCAGTGTTATATTTTAGAAATATTTCCTCTTTCAGGTTTGCACTGTATCTTTGCTTGATGAAAAAGATGTACACTGTATGGAAGAGCATTTGAAAAAAGTGGGAAACCAAGATTTGCTGCTAATTACATAATTTTAATATTTATTATTTCATAAATCCTATTTAGTTATTGTAATAATGCATTGAAAGTAACTGGGCATATATTAATAAAAACTAACATTTTAAGTTATTATGTATTAAACATCATAGCAGTTTGCATGCATTTGTGTTCACATCTTTTGAAAAAGTAGTCATTACTCTTACCTTAGTTCATTTTCTGTTACTATAACTGAGGACCTGAGACTGGGAAATTTATAAAGAAAATAAATTTATTTATCATAGTTCTGGAGCATGGGAAGTCCAAGAGCATGGGTTCAGCATTGGTTATAAGGTAGAAGTGAGCTTATGAGACAGACATCACAAGAACAAGCCCTAACTTACATTTATAACAACCCACTCTCAACTTACTTCCATGAAACATCATTCACCAACTGCTAAGGGCCCCACCCTCAATACTGTTACATTTAGAACTAAGTTTTTAACACAGAAAATTTAGGGAACATATTTAAAACATAGCACTCCTATTAACACAATTTAGGAGATAGGAAACTGAGGCCTATAAAACTTAAGTAACTTGCCATCAAAGGTTTATGATTTCTTCCAGTGGTAAAAACAAAATATACTTGGTAGTTAGGTGCCAAGGCCTTCTCACTGAACAGCCCAAATTTTTAGCAAAGGTGTAAACTCATTATGAGGGGGGAAAGGTACTGGCTTATGTGTGTAATAATGTGATTTTAGAATTAGCCATGAAGTTGAAATAGAACCCTATTTACCAGTTCTCAAGGTACTTCAGTATGGGTTCCATTAATTTATTGTTACCTGAATAGCTCATACTACTTGTCATATTGAACATCATTATTTTTATTTTACATTGATATTCATAATAAAGAGACACAATGATTGATTCAGGAGATAAAAGTAGAAAGCATTGCTTGTCACTGTCTTTTTTTTTTAAAGTAGCCATGTGTCTTGTGAAAACTACATTTACTTAATGAGGAGATATGATATGATATGGCCTACTATGCAACAAAATCACATATCTTCCCAAGAGCTTATTGAAGAACTAAGGATTGCTTAGTTCCAAGTCCTTAATTAAGTGCCCTTTTCTCTAAATTCCCTGAGGTATAGTCCATTTTACTAATAGCGACAAATATCATTAGCACAGAAATGACTTCTTTTGCTCTAAAGATATCACATATGCCAAGACAATGAATACTACAACAGCCTAATGATAATGATTCTCTAAACTCTGAGTTGTTACCTCAAGTTCATAAAGCTAAGAACAAAACTCAGATGAGTATAGTTATATTAAAGTGTGCGATTGGCATTTGTGGAATGGGAAAGTAGGATGGGAAGAATAAGGGAAAAGGAGAGTCAGCTAATACATTTCCAATATTATGACAAGAATAGGTTTCTGACTTTCATGTTTTTGTTTATTTCCTCACTAATTTACTTGTTCATTCATTTAGTCATAAATGCATACATTCTTTTATTCATTATAACAAGAATTCATAAACATGAATCCAGGAGGAAAACACATATTTTTTACTCAAAAAAAGGTACAACTCTTTTCTAGAAGTGCTGGAACCCACTGATAAAAACAAAATTTAGATAGTGCCATTCATCAAAATCTGTTGCAAATAAAAGCAAAGAAATAAAATAAGTAAACAATTCTCATTGCTATGTTAACACTTTTTGTACTATTTATACATTCAGAAATAACCCAGTCATATGGTAAAAAAGATATCAGTCTAAAATGAAATTTAATTTTTAACGAAAATCATGAAACAGCATTAAGTTTATAAGATTTAGAATAAAATACAAATTCCATTTTAATAACTGCTACTTGTAAAAATTTATGTAATTTCCTTAATTTGGGGAGATTAAATTTTCTGCTTCTGTTTCTATTTCAATAACATTGAAGATCAAATTTGAGAAAACACTTCATAAATTCTAAATGATTATGAACGTATATGTGATGGTGTGCGATTTCTTCTTTTCCCAGCGAAGTTTTAGTAGTACTTGCAGTTCCTAAATGAGTATTCACGTACATTATGCCATTCACAAATCTCCAGTGATCTCTTAATGAGATTATGTAAGAATAAATATTTTATCCAGTATTGAAATCTGTCACCTTTAAAAGTTAATGGATCAATCACCTAATAGGAACAATAACGATCATGGTTTACAACAGAAACATTTCTTTTAACTGATATTCTAAAAGGAGGGAAATGATTATTCAGAGTGGATAACAGGGCACAGAAGTGGAAAAAGTGGCCTGGAATCTTAGATAACCTTGAGAAGACAGTAGTTTAAAGATGTATACAACAAGGCTGAAGAAATTATTTTTTCCTGTTTTGGTTTTACATGTTTTTAAATAATAGAAATCTGAAGAAATTTAAATTAAAAATTAAAAAATAAAAGCCTAAATAAATTTTAAATTTTTTCAGTATAATTGCCTGAAATTGTCATTTAGCATCTTTGAATTTAAGTCATTTACAGAGGTTTTCTCTTCTCATCTTTTTTTTCAATTATGTGCCCCCAATGTTTTTCTACTGTCTTTCCTTCCACCATCCTTCTCACTGTCCCAGTAGCGCCTTTTATGTCTGTCATTTTTTTAAAATTTTTCATTAGAAAATTTAATTGTCATTTAGATTAATATTCGGATACAAAGGTTAAGTTACATTGTTTGCATTTGTTAGTGAAGTCCAAGTTCAGTTGAACCATACGCTGAGGGTTTGTGCTGTATACCCCCTACATTATGCCCCCTAGGTGAGAGTTTACCAATTCCCTTGCCTCCTCTTTTCCGCTCTCCCTCCTACCCCACTTGAATTTGTGTTTTTCTCTCATGTAAAGGATTAAAAGCTTGTAGTTGTCCATCTACTAATTTCAAATTAGTATTGGGTTTACTAGATACTTACTTTTCCATTTCATGATACTTTACAGCAAAGAATATTCTTCAACTCTTCCCAGGTAAATACAAAAGATGTAAAGTCTGTATCATTTTTAATGGCTGCATAGTATTCGTTGGCATACATATACCACACTTTATTAATCCTTTCAATGTTTGATGGACACTGAGTTATTTCTATATGTTGGCAATTGTAAATTGGTCTGTGATAAACATTCAAGTGCAAATGTGCTTCTGATAAAATGATTTTATTTTCTTCTGGGTAGATACCTAGTAATGGGATTGCAGGATCAAATGGAGGGTTTACTTTTGGCTCTTTGAGGACTCTCCATATTTCTTTATAGAGGATATTTTAGTTTACAATCCTACTGACAGAGTAAAAGTGTTCCCTTCTCTCCTAATCCACGTCAGCATCCACAGCGCCTGCTGTGGTTTTTATGATGCCAACTATTCCTGCTGGGGTTAGTTGGTGTATCAAGGTAGTTTTGATTTGCATATCTTTGATGATTAGTGACCATGAGTATTTTTCATGCATTTGTTGGCCATTCATCTGCCTTCTTTGAAAAAGGTTCTGCCCATGTCTCTTGTTCCTGACAAGTGGGATTGTTTGCTCTTTTCTTGTTGATTAGTTTGAATTTTCTGTAGATTCTCGTTATTAGCCCTTTGTTGGATTTGCAGCATACAGACATTTTTTTCCCATTCTGAAGTTTGTCTGTCAGTTTTAGTTGTTATGGTCTCAGCTGTGCAGAAGCTTCTTAACTTGATCATGTCCAAATTATTTATTTTTGGTGTTGCTTAATTACCAAAGTGGCATTTTTCATAAAATATTTTCCCAGGATGATATTGTCAAGACTTTTCCCCACACTATCTCCTAGAGATTTTGTTTAGTGTTTTAATCCTTTTTCCAGGATTGACTCCTTTTTGAGTCAATTTTTGTAAGTGGCGAGAGGTGTGGGTCCAGTTTCAGTCTTCTACATGTGGCTAACAAGTTCTCCCAACACCATTTATTAGATAGGTGTTCTTTTCTCCTGTGTATGCTTTGTTAGGTTTATCAAAGATCAGATGGTGACATGTGGCTGGTTTCTCTAGGTTCTCTATTCTACTCCATTAGATGTCTGTCTTTATTTTTGTGTCAGTACCATGCTATTTTGATCACTATAGCCTTGTAGCATAAACTGAAGTCTGATAACATGGTGCCTCCAAATTTGTTTTTATTTCTTAGAACTGTATTTGTTATTTTGAGGTTTTTTTCCAGTTTTATATGAAATAAGAACTATTTTTTCAAGCTTTTTAAAGTATGATACTTGTACTTTAATGGGAATTGCATTAAATCTATAGATAATTTTAGCACTGAAATTGCAACAACATAAAAATGCTTCCAACAAAAACAGTTTTGTACCAGATAGTTATACAGCAGAATTCTACCAAATCTTCAAAAAAGAACTTATACCTATATTAAAGAACCTTTTCCAAAACATTGAGAAGGAGTGACCCCTTCCCAAATCCTTCTATGAAGCAAACAGCATCCTGATAACAAAATCAGAAAGAATCCACCAAAAAGAAGACTACAGATCAATATCATTAATAAAAATCACTGCAAAAACATTCAGTAAAATCCTAGCGAACAGAATATAGTGACACCCTTTACAAAAATGTATATGACAATCAGGTGAGTTTTATACCAGGGGTGCGAGCCTAGTTCAATATACGTAAATCCATAAATGTAATTCACCACATAAATAGAACCAAAAACAATGAACATATGATCCTCTCAATAGATGCATAAAAAGAATTTGACAAAATTTAGCATCCTTTTCTGCTAAGAACACTTTAAAAATAGTCATAAATGGGGTATTTCTTAAATTGATATGAACCATCTACTACAAACCCACAACCATTATCATACTGACTGAAGTCAAACACAAAGAATTTCCAGTTAGAACTGGAAGCAGACAGGATGTCCACTATCACCACTACTATTTAGCATGTGCTGGAAGTTCCAGCCAATGCAATCAGGCAAGAGAAGGATAACAAGGGTATTCACATATGAACAAAGGAGTTTAAACTCTTACTCTTTGATGATGATATGATCTTACATTTATAAAACCCCAGGGCTCAACCAAAGACTCCTGGAACTAATCAAGAAATAGAGTAATGTTCAGGATATAAAATTAATATCCACAAATCAGTAGCCTTCACATATGCCAATAACAGTCAAGCTGACAATCAAATCAAAGAAACAATACCCTTCACGGTAACTTCAGGGAAAAGGAAGTACTTGGGAATATATCTAATGAAGGATGTGAAGGACCTCTACAGAGGGAACTATGAAACTCTGAGAAAATAAACATCAAATGGAAGAACATGCCATGTTCATAGATAGAAGGAAATCAATAAGGTGAAAATGTCCATGCTACCCAAAGCGATCTACAGATTTAATGAATGTTTGTTTTATCTGTAGCTCTTAAGGAATGTCTGCTTCACATGACTACTTGGGACAATCATTTCCCAAGCCTACTGTGTATATATGTGTAATGGAGGCAACTGATTGGCTCCTAGACCTGGTCGACAGCCACCATGTTTTGGTCCTTATATTTAACAATTGCACTCACTATATCTCAGAGGGATGAGCATCAGATCATGGTTTTCAGTAACTTATCGCCTAAAAATATCTATTCTAAGTGAACTTTTATTTTCTAAAGCTTACAAAAGATTCTTTTTGATTCCATATTTTAGGCAACTAGGACTGGAAGAATTTTGCTATGGTCCAATTATATAACAGTATTGGTTGACTTTGTAGCTTAAATCAAAATTTAGAATCAAAATGTAAAGATTAAATTGAATATAGTATTTTTTAATCAAAGTCTATTCAAATACTAACAAAAATTAAAATTACTGCAAAAGAACATAATATGCAGATGTGGGACGAGGTAGTGGTGTGGAGAAGGGATAGTACATTAAAACACTTTTATGACATTTTAGTTAGCAGGCAAGCAAGAAAGAATGCAAATAAATCTGTTTTGCTCCTTTTTATGCCATTTGGGTGGTTTTAAGATCATTAGAGAAATATATTTACCATTCTAAGTCATCATGATTCCTTTTAGTTAAATTTCTGTGATAGCTACAACTTTCTACCTTCTTCCTTCAAAGAACCTTTCTGAGCAAGGAATTAAGAAATTCACATGGTATTATTAAAAAGAAAAATGCCTGAGCTGGGAGCAGCATCTCACACCTGTAATCCTAGCACTCTGGGAGGCCAAGGCAGGTGTTCTGTTTGGGTTCAAGAATTTGAGACCAGTCTGAGAAAAAGGGAGACCAAGTCTTTACTGAAAGGAGAAAAACTAGCCAGGCATGGCGATGTGTGCCTATAGTGCCAGCTAGGTGGCTGAGGCAAGACGATCACTTGAGTCCAGGAGTTTGAGGATATTATGAGCTATGATGACACTACAGCACTCTATTCAGGATGATGGAGTAACACTCTGTCTCAAAAAACAAAAACAAAAAAAACAAAAAAAAGAGAGAAAACTGCCTGGAGTTACCCTTATTAAAATGATGTAGATAAACTATGGTTTAAGCAGAATTACCTGGTTTGCTTGGGTAAAGTATGTATTTGTTTTGCACTTAACATTGTGCTACAGTGATAAACTGTGATACATTTCTTCAGCCTTGTTTCAACATTTTTATAAACTTGCAGGGGATTGTATGTAAGATTGATGGGAAAAGAAATAACATAAAACTATTAGAGTAAAACAATATAGAAAATCCAAACACCAAAATATGTATTAGATCACTAAGAATAAAGATCTGTAAGATCTGGGCTGATTGCATAAAATATGTTTTAGATTTTTGCATAAGCAAGGACTAGGAAATAAAGGCCTACATTTAGCACTGTGTTCTGAATGGATAAATATGGATTTGGTCATACTGCGGAGGGCTCCAACACTGGCCTAAGGGGTTTGGAATGTGAGAGGCTGCCTTAAGTCATAATAATTTGGCCGATCCTCTAGTTGCTGAAGTAGAAGCTTCATGTCAGACGTTGTGCAAGGGGATATCTTTGATTGAGTATAAGATTAAACTAAATCATTGTTCTTTTCTTATACTTTAAAATATTTAATTGACAAATCAAGATTACATATTTTAAGGCAAGAAGTGTGGTAATTTGATATATGTATACATTGTATAATGTTTCTTACATTTCAATTAATGCTGTACATTGGATACCTAGAAGTCGACTACCTAATAACTTAAAATTTGTACCCTTTGAGTACTATTACCTCCTTCCCCCTATCTTTCAGCCTCTGGCAACCCTTTTCTACTGTGTTTTAATGAGTTTTACTATTTTAGATTTCAAAGATAGCTGAGATCATTCAGTATTTCTCTTTAGGTGTCCAATGTATCTCACTTAGCATAATGTCCTCCAAGTTCCCTGTATGTTGAAAAAGTTAGGATTTCCTTCATTTTTAAGGCTGAATAATATTCCATTGTGTATGTATACTAAATTTTATGTATTCATTCACCAGTTGATAGACTCCTAGTGACAGGTTGTTTTCACATCTTGGCTATTGTGAACAATACAGCAATGAACATGAGAATACAAGTGGTCTCTTTATACAATCCAACAATCATACAATTATACTTCTGAGTATATGAGTTTGACAATTAAGTTCATGAACTTGCCACCATGCACAGAACTGAAAAAAAATTGCAAAAATTTGTCAAATTGTACACCCAAATTATCAGCCAAATGGGAGAAGCACTGCAGACCAAATAAATATTGATAGAGAAACAGTCAGGAAAATCTTAATCTTGTTATGAGAAAGGTATGGGCAAAAATGGGCTATAGCATCACAAAGGTGCAGCAGCTCCTTACTGTCTGTGAGAGAGTAAAGTGAGTTACTCACTGTGAGTTATTTATTCACCAGTAAATAAATAACTGTATTGGAATACACTCCCTATTCACCTGATGTGGCCCCCAAGGAATTTTTTCTTTATCCAAAGATAAACGAAATGTTGAAGGGAATACATTTTCATGACATTAAAGACACCAAGAGTAAGGCAATGACAGCTATTGTGGCTATTCCAGAAAAAGAGTTCCAAAAGTTCCTTGAAGGGTGGACTAGGCACTGGTGTTGGTGCATGGCTTCCCGAGGAAAGTACTTTGGAGGTGATCATAGCGATATTCAGCAATGAGGTATTAGCACATTTTCTAGAAGGAATTCCTGAACCTAATCGTCTGACCTCCTATCACAACACTGTCCTTTTTGTACAACTTTCCTTGTGTTCTGAGCTGCTGCTACTATTCATGTTCTATATACTGGTTTTCCCAAAGTGGATTAGAAAAACATATATTAGCCATATTAATATGTGTTATGAAATACTGTAATCTCATTAATTTTAAAAATGACGGGTTAGGCTGGTATACAAATCTATTTACTCAGAACTCTTAGAAGAGATAGGATTAAATGAACATTAAGTCTGGGGGTAAAAGATCTGATTTTTTTATTCTAGTATTGCCTCTAAGTTGCGATGTCACAACAGGCAAAATTTTAATGGCAAGGGATTGTGGAGGTTCAAGTGTAAACTTCTGCACTCTATGGTTTGAGGTGGAAGCACAGCTCTTCCACTGACTGGTTCTAAGAACTTTAACAAGTTTTTTAGCCAAATTCTATCTGTTAAAGGTATATTATAATAAGTGCTACTTAAGTCCACTATAATTATTAATCATGCTGGGTATTAGTGTCTTCAACCGATGGCGTTCAACTAATGACCTTTTAGGAATCTTGGAGGTGCGGAGTTGTGACCATCAACATAAAGATGAATCATAGCTGCTTTTAAGCCTACGGAAATACTACATGAAAGAGTAAGGAGGATGCTAAAATCTCATTCAAGGATCATGGGATGAAATACAAAACACAGCTTCTCTCCTCCATTTTTTTTTGGTAGAGCTGTTTCTCTTTCAATAGCTGCTCCCCTCAAACAAACGAACAAAAAAACAAAGAAACACCTAGGACAGAATTATTAGACTATTCAGAAAGTAAAATTCTCCTTGTGCAGCACAGAATTTCAGTCTGGCTCAATCCAGTTCATTTATTAAGTAACTGCTATTCCACCTAGCAGAAAAATACATGATTTTCTTGAACTTATGTCTCCCTAGAGGGGCATCTTGTTGGAGCATTAGAGGCAGCATTAAGACTCCATACTCATTCAACAGTGGGGTTCCTGGTGTGCCTAGACATGGGAGTGGGATTCAAAGGAGTGAAATTGATGCGGAAGGGATGCTGCTGGTGGTCCAGGGCTAAACAATGTAGTGGAAAAAAGATGTAAGAAGGAATGTACAATTAGATAGGCTAAAGAAAGTTTTATTAAATCCCAACACTACTGATGTTTCAGGCTGGGTAATTCCTAGCAGCGAGAGGATCCCATCTGCCTTAAAGGAAATTTAACAGCATCCCTAATCTCTTCCACAGACATAATTTAATGGGACAAAATCACTCCTAGTCGAAACTCCCAGGGCTAGAGGTACAGAGCCCCAGAATGTAAAACACTGTGAAAACTTTGATTCAACTTTCAGATAAAAGATAGTCTTGAATCTTTGAAAAAAAATAAAAAAAGATGCTGATTTCTGGAAAGAAATGAAGATGCATGAAAGGTTTAAAAAGTCAACTATGGGGGCAGCACCTGTGCCTCAAAGGAGTAGGGCACCAGCACCATGTGCCAGAGATGGTGGGTTCAAACCCAGCCCTGGCAAAAAAAAAAACCTGCAAAAAAAAAAAAAAAAAAAAAAAACCTATGGGTTGTGATATATGAATAAATAAATTCAATTGTGGTATACACCATAGAAAGTGGGATTTAATTAAAAGTCATGGCAATGTCATTACTCCCATCTTTTTTTTTTGTTTGTTTGTTTTTGGTTTCTGGCTCTCTCTCTCTCTCTCTATATATATGTATACGTATATGCATATATGTAGATATGTATATATATGTATGTATATATTTTACATATATACGTATTTAAACTTTTGACCTTTTATGTTTGCACGTATTTATAGGGTATGGAGTATATTATGACACATACATACAATGTATAATGATCGAATCTAATCAGGGTAATGAACACATCCGTTACCTCAAATATTTGATATTTCTTTGTGCTGGGAGTATTTTAAATACTCCCTCTTAGCTGGTTGAAAATACACAATTAGGCTCGGTGCCAGTAAGTCTGTGGTTAAGGCATCAGCCACATACACTGGGGCTGGCGGGTTCGAACCCAGTCCAGGCCTGCTAAACAATGACAAAAACAAACAAAAAAAATAGCCAGGCATTGTGGCGGGTGCCTGTAGTCCCAGGTATTTGTTAGGCTGAGGCAAGAGAATTGCTTAAGATCAAGAGTTTTATGGCTGTGAGCTGGGACGCCATGGCACTCTACCCAGGGTGACATAGTGAGACTCTGTATCAAAAATAAAAAAGAAAGATAAAAGAAAATACACAATTAATTGTTACTAACTATAGTCACATTACAGTGCCATTGAACACCTGAAACAATTTCTCCTACCCATTAACCAACCTTTCCTTATTCTCTTATCTCCTCCACCATGTCCAGCCTCTAATATCCACGATTCTATTTCTTCTAAGAACTCACATATTTAGCTCCCACGTAGGAGTGAGAGCATATGGTATTTATCTTTCTGTGTCTGACTTATTTCATGTAACTTAATGTCCTCCAGGCTCATCCATGTTGCTGCAAATGATAAGATTTCATTCTTTTTATGGCTGAATAGTGTCCCATTGTGTACATATACCACATTTTTCTTACCCATTTATGTGTTGATGGACACTTAGATTGAATTTATCCATTTGCTCTGTGTTTTCTGCTTTTTTTGGCCTATAGTTGTTCAAAATGGTTTTGAATGATCCATTGTATTTCTGAAATTAATGTCTCCTTTTTTGTTTCTGATTTATTTAGGTCTTCTCTCTTTTTTTCATAGTTTGTCTATAGAATGACTTACTAGTTTTATTTTTTTAAACATCTAACTTTTCATTTTGTTGAACTTTTATTTTATTTTATTTTTTTTCTAGGGATGAGATGGCTGATAGTGATGGCTGCAGTCCCTGGGCAGGTGGCCCTCAGGTTCTGGGGTGTGATTATGTCAGTTCCCTTTATCCCAGGGTAGAATTCCTTGCTTTCTGGACTGCCTGTGCCTCGGGGTATAGGACACTCCACGGGCTCAGGTGCTGGGGTCACATTTATATTCCTGGGTCCAGCCAATGTGGTAATGCTGCAGCCATCCAGGTTGTCTGGGATATGGGCAGGACCCTCGGGACGTGGAGACGCAGGACTGTTGATCCCAGGGCAGCACTATGGCCTATGGTGGTGGCTCTACTCTTAAAATGATGATGTACTCAGCCAGGCATGGTGGCTCCTGTCTGTAATCCTCGCACTCTGAGAGGCTGAGTTGAGTGGATTGCTTGAGCTCAGAGCAACCTGAGCAAGAATGAGACCGTCTGGACTAAAAACACAAAAATTAGCTGGGTGTCATGGCGGGTGCCTGAAATCCCTGCTACTTGAGAGGGGGAGACAGGAAAATTGCCTGAACCCAGAAGTTTGAGGTTGTTGTGAGCTATGACACTACAGCACTCTAGCCTGGAACAACAGAATGAGACTTTGTCTCAAAAAATAAAAATAAAATAAAATAAAATGAAATGAAATGAAATGAAATGAAATGAAATGAAGTGAAATAAAATAAAATAAAAAAATAAAATAAAATAAAATGATGATGTGCTGTGGCAGCTTGGGTCCTGGTGGGAGGGGAAGCCAGTGTGAATTTACTCTCTGGATTAATGCAGTTACATAGATGCTAGGTAGCTCCCTGTACTGGAGTTAGCACTTGTAAGGGCTATGGAGCTCTCCAGAAATGAGAACTGCAGGCATGCACGGTGAGAGGGTGGATTTCTGGGAATCTCTTGCTCACGTTTTCCCCACAGTAGAGCTCCCCTCTTGGCTCTGAGAGTTGATCCTGGCCTGGTCTTCTTTTCTTCCACACTTCCATCCTGGGTATCTGAGCCTC
>CAUYRH010176481.1:0-20820 GCA_963574655.1 Perodicticus potto | reverse complement strand
AGTCCCAGCTACTTGGGAGGCGGAGGCAAGAGACTCGCTTGAGCCCAGGAATTGGAGGTTGCTGTGAGCTGTGATGCCACAGCACTCTATCCAGGGTGACAGCTTGAGGCTCTGTCTCAAAAAAAAATAAAAAATAAAAAATAACACATCCCTGGGCATGGCAAGTTTTCCATCACAGTCAATCAGGTTGGTAAGGGCCCCCTCCTCACCTCATGTCCTTACTTCTCCCAACTCCTCCCTTCTCCTCCCAGGAAAAAAACCAGAAGCCCACACACCTGGCAGGTGCCTTCCTCGCCTTCATCTTGGGCAACCTCTACTTCTGGCTACAGCTCCTCCTCCTGTGGAGGATGAAGAGCCTGCCCCAGCCTGGGGCCCCCTGGATCAGGCCACTCCGCCTGGGCCTCTGCAGTCTCTGCACCATCCTCATCGTGGCCAGTATCTTTACTAGCGCCAGGGCACAGCTTGGAGGTGGTTCTTCTTTGGGGTCAATCTCTGGTGTGCTGGCTGTGTGTCTCTTTTGTTTTCTGGGCCTTGGTTTTTGTATGGGATTCCAGCTTTGTGGTTGAGAATGCTGATATTAGAGTTAAATTGCCCGATCTAGAATCCCATCTCCTCTACAGAATAGTTGTAGGAAACTTCCCATGGTTCCTTTATTTATCAGCTGGTGAATAATAGCAGGGCCTACCTCAGGGTTGCGAGGAGTAAATAGGGTAATACACTTGAGATCTGTGCCTGGCACATAGCAGGTGACCCACAGGTAATAGGAGGATGCTACAGGAATAACAACATTTGGTCCTTTTGGGGCAGCTACTCTATGCCAGGAATAAGCTCAGGGAAAGTCTCTGGGCTGAGAGGTTCCATGGTGGGGTTAGTGGTGGGCTGTAGGAGGGACTCTGCCCTACTCCATGACAGTGATGTCACATTATGGCCATGCTGTTAGTATTTTGCTTTTCTTCTTCTTCTTCTTCTTCTTTTTTTTTTTGAGACAGAATCTCACTCTGTTACCCCAGGTAGAGTGCAGCAGTGTCATAGCCCACAGCAACCTCAAACTCTTGGGCTCAAGCAATCCTCTTGGCTTAGCCTCCCGAGTAACTGGGATTACAGGTGCCCCCACAATGCCTGGTTACTTTTTCTATTTTTAGTAGAGATGGGGGTCTCACTCTTGCTCAGACTGGTGGTGAACTCTAGAGCTCAAGCAACCCACCTTCCTCGGCTTCCCAGAGTCCCAGGATTACAGGCCTCTGCGCCCAGCCAACCGTTAGTATTTTCACCATGGTGCTTTGTAAATGCTACCCACCAGAGCTGGCTGTTAAACTTTACCAACACACCACTGGTGGAGACTCAGTTCTAGCTCCCTTGTGAGTTACCCCAGAAGCCAGGTGCTTCCCACTAGTACAGCATGCCTAGGGGTCAAGTCCCTCTCTGAACCTCAGTTTTCACATCTGTCAGGTAGATTCTTACCAGTGAGTGTGGAGTGCTTTGGGGTATGTGCTATACACTCAGCCCTGAGAGCCTTTTTCACTGTGGGGGCAATGGAAGGGGAAGCCAAACTTGAGGGAAATAGCTGAGACTCCTATTGGCTGCATTGAGTCCATTGTTTGGAATTTTCCCAGCAAAATGGAGATAGCATCTTTTTTCCCAGAGCAACAAACTGGATCTCTATGGAAGGGGTGGAGAGGGCTGACTGTAGCTCCAGAGAAATATCTTGTCCCTTCTGTAGAGGCCCTAGTGGTGATAAGACCCAGCCCTGCCTCTTCCAAATCTTTAAAACGGGTCCAGGCTGATGTTTTGCCTCAGGGTCTTCATTCTATGGGGCTCCACTGTCCCCTGGCTGGGGGGAGGGCAAGGAGGCTATAAAGGCAGCCAGCTGAGTGTGAGAAGGTCTGGAAGTCAGCAGAGATGGGTTTGAGACCTGGTGGGATTCAGAGCCTGGTTTTGGCAGGAGGGGCTGCTTTGGGCCTGGGTAGGCAGGTCCGGGGACCCAGCAGATGTGTGCAGAGAGCAGAAAGACCAGCTTGGGGGAGGAATGGGGCCATTGGCAGGTCTAGAGCTGGGGACCTCTAAGATGAGGGAGGCAACAGAGAGCCACAGAAAGCTTGTAAGAAGGGGAGGGACAGCGTTGTGTTGGGGAAAAGCAATTTATGTTTGGGAGAATCATACTTCTCCCTTGCTGTAAGACACACATGGCCAGGGTGGTGTCAGCATTATTTGCCATCTATCCCCCTCTGCTTGGCACAAATGGAGCTTAGAACTGCTTGTGAAATGTCTAAGCTGATCTGGGAGGGGTGGGGCAGAGAAGTGTGGCCCCAAGGAGAGAGGTTCCAGGAAACAGGTTTATCTCTGCTCAAGTGGAGTCTAGAGTCTGTGTGGGCTGCTGTGTAGAAAAGTTTTAAGGCACTGAGGTGGGACAGCCAGAGAAGGGGCAGGGAAGATGAGGAGAGAGATGGAAGACCAGAGGAGGGCACCAGAGATGGGTACAGCAGGTAGGAGGAGACCTGGGGTGACCCAATGATTGAGGGGGTAAAGAGGGAGGGGGCAAGGACCCCATTAGTGCATGAGTGGGTGGTGGAGTTGCTACAGGGTGGGGACACCCAGAAAGAGGTACAGATCCAGGGGAAAGAGATTAGATTCTGCTTGGGAGTGAGCGAGAGGGGCCTGTGGGCCACAGGCAAGGTGGAAATGTTTAGGAGAAAGTTGCAAAACTTTCCTGAGCCTGGCAAGCAGGGAGGCATGTTTAGGAAAGGCTGTTGCTCATCTGAAGCTGGTGGCAGTGGTAGCTGGATTGCCTTGGACAAGTAGAGAGGTGACTGGAGCCTTCAGTGTTCCAGGGAAGGTACATAGAAAATAAGAAAGTTGCTATGGAAATCAAGAATGCAGTAGTAGGCTGGGCTAGGAGGCTCATACCTGTAATCCTAGCACTTGGGAGGCTGAGGCAGGTGGATTGCCTGAGCTCACAGGTTCAAAACCAGCCTGAGCCAGAGTGAGACCTCGTTTCTAAAAAATAGCCGAGCATTATGTGGGTGCCTGTAGTCTCAGCTACTTGGGAGGCTGAGACAAGAGAATTGCTTAAGCCCAGGAGTTTGAGGCTGCTATGAGGGTGAGGTCTGATGCCATGGCATTCTATGGAGGGGGACAAAGTGAAACTTTGTCTCAAAAAAAAAAGGGGGGGGTAGCACCTGTGGCTCAGTGAGTAGGGCGCCGGCCCCATATACCGAGGGTGGTGGGTTCAAACCCGGCCCTGGCCAAAACTGCAAACAAAAAATAGCAGGGCATTGTGGCGGGCGCCTGTAGTCCCAGCTACTCGGGAGGCTGAGGCAAGAGAATCGCCTAAGCCCAGGAGTTGGAGGTTGCTGTGAGCTGTGTGATGTGACAGCACTCTACCCAGGGTGATAAAGTGAGATTGTCTCTACAAAAAAAAAAAAAAAAATAGAATACAGTAGTAATGGGAGGTGCATGCAAAGGACAGGGTTTGGGAACCATTGGTGATGAAGGCTAGACTCAGATTGAGAGGCTGTATGTAGGAAGATGAGAGGTGAGAATGGTGGCCAGCCAGCAGGACAGGAGGGGATGTCCATGGATGGCCTCAGCGCAACCTAAGGCCACATAGCAGCCAAGCTGGGTTCCTGGGTCCTTTGTGGTGGTCAAGTGGCCCTTGACGCCAGTGTGAAGTGATCATCCTCCACTCCCAGCAGCTGCGTTCTGCCTCTGCCATCTGTGAGTGGGCCACCGCCATGCTGCTGTTCACACTCTTTGGACTCTTCTCAGTTGACTTCTCTGGCCTGGACAGCTGCACCCTGAGTCTTCAGCCGGGGCCCAGCCTCAGCCCCTCGCCAGCTTCCCCTGGCTCTCTGCCTGTCTAGCTGTTGCAGACACCCTGACCAGGGCCTCATATTGCCAGTGAAGGAAGAAGACAGGACTGATCCGTTACCCCCATACCCTCGGGATGAACCACGGGGGGTCTTGGATTGACCAGGAGCAGGGGGTACTGACTGTTCCTGTCCTGGAGCCCAGGAGATGGGCAGAGCATGTGTGCAGGCCTGGAGAGCCTTTGAACAGCTGGTGGCAGCAAGCACCTCTGTGCCAGCCTGTCCCCGCCATCTAGCCTTACCCTGGTGATGAGGATACCCAGGAAGCAAGAGGCCATGGTCAGTGAGTATCCCTGATCAAGGCTATTTTATTATTATCTTTTTTCTTTTTTTTTTTTTTTTGCCGCCGGTGGAATCAGAGACACGGACGCAGGCAGGGTCACGCGAAACCAGAATTCCTTCCGGAGAGCAAATCCGTACAGAGGGGGAGGACCAGGGAGGAGGGGCCCAGGAAGGGGGGTTGGGGATGACACAGGGACAGAGGGCCCTGTCCGGATCTGCTAAGCCACCCCAACCACTCCCGTCCCTCCCGCACCCCACCCCGCGGAGAGATTGATCAATAAATAAAATAATAAATTAATCAATAAATAAAATAGAAACAGCTCCCCTGCCCCTATTCCCCTCATAATCACCCCTGTTGGGCACGGCCCCTAGAGCCCCATCCCTGCAGGGCAAGGCCAGTTTTTGTGTCCTCCCCCCCTCCCGACATGTTCCTTAGGCCTTATTTACAGATTCACAGTTGGGGGGCAGGGAAAGGGGGTGGAAGGGGTTCCCCTCCTTCCCCAGGCCCCTGGGGTCAGGGCAAAGGGGTCCCATTGGTGGCCAGGAGCTTCTTGTCCTTGGGTGGTCCTCGGCGGGGAGAGCCACTCAGCTCTGGGTCAGGGCGGCCAGGTGGGGGCTGCAGGCTCCGGGGTGGGGTACCAGCAGGCCGGGTCTGGACCCCATTCTTCTCATCTGTGACAGAGGGAGAGGTTTTATGTAGGCTCTGCAGCTGAGGTTCCTGCCATCAGGAAATGGGCTAGCATTCCCTTAAGGGTTTGTCTCAGTGACCCCAAGGCCCCAGCTACATGTCTTCTGAGGCTCAAATCCCCTATCACCATGGCTGGAAGCATCCAGAAGCTTTTGGTAGGTAGACACATGTCTTGGAAATAAGGCCAGGCCTGGCATCCCTAGAATGGGAGCCACACCATAAGCCCCCTGTAACTCTCATGGCTTTGGAAAAGGAGTCAAGTGGGACAGACCAGCTTCAGGGGGAGTCCCAGATATACTGGTTGCTGTTTGTTAGGACAGCCTACCAGGCACCTTGCAGGTCATGGGTGTAAGGGAGGCTCTCCCTGCTTCCTGATGACCTGTTTTTTTTTTTTTTTTATTTTTTATTTTGATAAAGTCTCATTTTGTCATCCTTGATAGAGTGCCATGGCATCATAGCTCACAGTAACCTCAAACTCCTGGGCTTAAGTGATTCTCTTGTTTTGGCCTCCTGGGTAGCTGGAAGTACAGGTACCCACCACAACGCCTAGCTATTTTTTAGAGACCAGGTTTTCCTCTGGCTCAGGCTGGTCTTGAACCTGTGAGCTCAGGCAATCCACCCACCTTGGCCTCTCAAGTGCTGGGATTTCAAACATGAGCCACAGTGCTCAGCCTCCCTGGGTTTTGTTTTTTTTTTTTTTTTTTTTTTGAGGCAGAGTGTCCCTTTGTCACCCTGGGGAGAGTGCCGCGGCATCACAGCTTACAGCAACCTCAAACTCCATGGCTCAAACGCATCCAAATGCCAAGCACCTATGAGTATGTCTCCTCACAGGGCAGAGGAGTCCTATACTGTGATCAAGGTTAAGGGCCTTGAGGTGGGGAGGTTATCTTGAATTATCTGTGAAGGTCCAATTAAGTCATACAAGTCCTTAAAAGAACCTTCCCCAGCTAAGGTCATGCAGCCCTCCTGACACCTTGGTGATGGCCCAGCAATAAATAATAAATTTGTGCTGTTTCAGCTACCAAGTTTGTGGTCATTTGTTATTGGCATCCATAGCAAGCTAATAGAGGGGCAAAATCTACCTTCTCAGCTGAGAACCACAACTCCAGAATAGATGCCTAACCCTGGGACTCAAGAGTTTTCTGGTGACAAGGCCACCCTGGCTCCTGCCCTCACTGCTGTGTCCTGCCTTCTCACTCCCTTCCACAGGGAAGCTGGTTGAGGTAAACTGGAAAGGAACAGTGAGCTCTGCAAGGCTGATTCCATCCCACTCCCTCTGAGCAGATGACTGTCTCCCAGGGCTTTGGTGTGCTCAACCACTTGCCACAGGGCCACCACTCTCACCCACTGTGTCCTATGAGACCTCATTCTTTGGGGAGGGGCCACTGTGTCTCAAGAAATGAGGGTAGGAGTACTCCTCACTAAGGCATTCTGGTTAACTCTGAATGCGAGGGCTTTCTGCTATGGTCTGAATGTTTCCTATGTTGAAATCCTGACCCAAGGTGATGGTGTGAGGGGGTCAGCCTTTTGGGAGGTGAATAGTTTGTGAAAGTGGAGCCCTCATAAATGGGATTAGTGTCCCAGGGAGCTGCCTGGCCCTTTGTGCCATATGAGGACACAGAGAGATGGCGCCACCTGTGAAGCAGGAAACAGCCCTCGCCAGACAAAGAATCTGCCCTGGAGGTCACTTTCCAGGTTCTCAGGCTCCAGCCTTGGAGAACTTCCTGGCAATACTGCAGTGAAGTCCTCAACAAGACAATGGCAGAAGAGCCCAAATGGCCTCCTCTGCAAACCAAACTCCCGGAGCATGTGGTCACACAGGACACCTCTCCCCCATCCCTGCCACCCACCTGCCAGAGCCTGCACGGAGGGCTGGTCATGAGTACTCAGCAGCTGTGCCTGGATGGTCTCCACCACTCGCTTGAACCGACGGCTGGGACCTGGAGTGACCAGTAGGCAGGGAAATGGGCTGCCTGGGGGTTGGGGATAGGGAAGGCCCTCCAGCCTGCAGAATCCACCCTCTCCACCAAGCAAATGACTCTCCTTTGCAGTCTCAATTTTCCCTGCTGTGCTGGGTCAGCACAGATCCAGAATTTGCATATGGATCTCTGGGTTGCTAGTTAAAGACCACAGTCAAACTCAGATACCTTCAACTTAACAACAGTCTATTTAAATAGTTGTCATCAATTTCTAGTTGAGGCCAGGAAGGGCCAGAAATGTAAGAAAACAAATGCCAGAAAAAGGTCTTAAAATTAAGAAAGGTCTGCATATTAGTCTTTTTTTTTTTTTTTTGAGATAGAGTCTCACTATGTCACTCTCGGCAGAGTGCTGTGCTATTACAGATCACAGCAACCTCAAACTCCTGGGCTTAAGCAATTCTCTTGCCTCAGCCTTCCAAGTAGTGCATATTTGTCTTTAAAAAGGAGAAGTGAAAAATAACAGAGCCATAATTGGTTTCGGTGATGGAACACCCCAACATCATGTAGCAGCCTAGTTTAGAAATCATTGGAGCAAACTCATCTCTTGGCAGTGACATACTAAAGTTAGTGACAAAGACAGCAGAGGTATCCCTCATTACCTAAACTCTCCCTATCAGGACTTAGGCACCAAGCAGAAGTGGAAGCAAGTTATTGCTGTGATTTTTATCCCTTGTGCCAACTTTTGATTGGTCATGGCTGCCTGGGGTCCAAGCTGCAGTAGGGCTGGCAGGAAGAAGTTGGTGATGTCTGTAGCACCCAGCTGTGTCTTTGACCTTTTGATCTATGATCTTATAGAAGTAGGAGGAGTTCTGCTCTCTCCTGTGAGGTCAGGAGGTCTGGGTTCAACCCCAGCTCTACCACAGGTTATCATGTGACTCTAGTCAGTCTATCTCTGCAAGATTCAGTTTTCTCCTCTGTAAAACTGGTCACTAACTATAACACCTCAGAGGCTGCTTGGCAGCATCAGTGAAATAATGCATTCATAATTTCACTGTAAACACCCATCACATGTCAGTGGAGAAGGATGGGGATCTGTGTCAGCAGGAAGCCTACGGAGAGTCAGCACCAGTTACCAATTGAGCGCTATATCCACCTCCCTTTTGCTGCACTCCCAGATACCATCCTATCACAACCAATGTGAATGTCCCAAACCCTTGGCTGAGAGTTGTCTAGTCAAGAACTCACCAGAGATGAGAGTAAAAGTGACAGAGTAGATGCCACCACCCCCACTGCCGTCCCGTCGTGGGGCGGGCTCTGGGCCCTCAGAGGAGCTGATGTCCACCTGGAAGCGGACAGGCTTCTGGAAGACGGAGGGGCCACCGCTGGCCTTGTATTCAGCCCTGAAGCTGGTCTGTGACAGCACACTGTGACTCAGGCTGGGGATCTGAGACAAGTGGGAACACAAGGCTGGGGTGAGTCCAGGGAATGGATAACCAACCCCTCAACAGCTCTAGCCAAGGAACTACTAATCCCATCGGCCATTGCAGGAAAGAGTAACAGAAAAGGTAGTAGGACGTCCCATTGCCTTTTGGGACTTGTAGTCCCCCCCTTCTACTATAAATGGAGTAGCAGAGGAATGCTACTCCATATATAGGAACAACTGACTCCCAAATTCACAAGGACTCTTACATATAGGTGACAGCCCCAAGCTCCAAGACCATGTGAAACACATTTCATCCTCCCTCTGCAAATACTGCCCATAAGCCGTCTCAGAATCTGTAAGGCCCATTAGCCCCCAAGAACCCCAGTACTGGCAATGGGCAGCCCTAAAGTCTGCCGGGAAAAGCAGTTTGGCTGATCTCAAGCCTGGTAGTAGGGGAATGGTGACTCACCAATCCTCAGGGGCACTAATATCTGGGAAACTGCAACTTGGGATTCTATCTCACCACTTCCAGGCTCTGGGCACAATTAATCTTTCCTGCCTCTCTGCCCCACACTGACTAAGCCCAACCATCCCCTCCCTGGAAAACCACCAGTCTGTGAGCCCCAGAGAAAGTCAGGGCAGCCTGAAGGGAGCAAAGCCCAGATGCTGCCGGTGTGTCGCTCCCTGGTGGGGAAGCGCACCAGGTACCCAGGCCCCTCACCGACAGGAAGGCATGGACAATGTCTGCTTTGATGCTGCTGAGAGGTTTGTCCTTTAACACGAGGAATATTTGTTCTTCTTTGTCCAAGGAGATGAAGTTCCCGAACCAGGAGCGTTTTGCCAGCCTGGGAGGGCCGGGATGGTTGGAGCTAGGTCATGAGGGGCCAATTAATGAATCCCCATTCATCCCCACTCTTTCGTTCCCTGCTAGACTCACTCTGGAGAGGACTCTGGCGTCAAACTGGACATCTCCTCGGCTGTGGGGACTGGGTGGAGAGAGGGGTAAGAACGTATACAGCATTTACCTTTCATCCTAGTGACCAGCCCTTAGGCCTACAGTCGCCTCCTCCCAGGGGCTCCAGGCCACACCCATGGGGCAGGGCTCATAAGTCATGGGCCAATGGGGCAGGTGATCCAGAGCAAGAAGGAGTGTGTCCCTCAAATGACTCTGCCTTCCGGGAGAGCCCCTCTCCCCCCGCCACCTCCGCTCCGCCCACAACGAAAGGTCCCTGGGAAATTTAGAGGATAAGAATCCGGGTCCCAGTGCCTTCCTCCCTGAGGGTCAGATTTTCTGCCGCCACACATTAGGACCCACCCTGCCCTCGGCCTCTGCACCTCCATACCCTGCATCTTGCGCCGGTGAAAGCGCGGGGAGCCCAGGAAGCTGTTGCGGATGGAATTGAGACGACTCCTCCAGGCCGCTCCTCCAACGCCACCACCTGGGCTGGGGGGCGGTGTTGTCCCTGGCGTCCCAGTAGGGCTGGCCCGGGGCGTGTGCAGGGGCGAGTGCAAAGGGGTCCCGCCAGAGGAGCGCGGGGAGCCTGGAGGGCCAGGCAGGGGTGTGGAGCGGGCACTGGGGGGCGGGGGCTGCTCCCCGGCGCCCCCGCCCCTGGGACCCCGAGAAGGCAGCGTCTGCGTTTTGGAAGTCGGGGAGCCTCCTCCTCGGGCCTCATCTCTAGCCCCAGGCTCTGGTGAGAAGGAAAAGACCGGACTCTGCAAAGGAACAGAGACTGGTGAGAAGGTGGGCTGCAGAGGTTCTTGGGGCCCACTCAGCTCACCCCCGCCCCAGAGGCTGGCACCTATCAAAAGCAGGATCATCGCCCTGGCGGGAACACAAGAGACTAGTAAAGAATAGGGGCTCAATTAATTCATTTTGTTAAATGAATAAACGAACCCTTCACACTCACAGAAAACCCAATCATAAGGAGCTAAACATGTCCATTGGTCCAAAATACTAATAAAGCCCTGGATTTTTGGCTTTCCAGGAAGGAGGCAAAATCTCAAGGCTGCATGGAAATTGTAGTCCCTGCTGCTCAGTCTTTGCTCCAGTGACTCTACTTCTTTCCCCCTTCTTTTCTTTTATTTCTATCTTTTTTTTTTTAGACAGAGTCTCACTCTGTTGCACCAGGCTAGAGTACCATGGTGTCATAGTTTACAACAACCTCAAACTCCGGCCTCAAGCATTCTTCTTGCCTCAGCTTCATGATTATCTGGGACAATAGGTGCCAGCCACAACACCCAGGCTAGGTGTTCTATTTTTAGTAAAGACAGGGTCTCACTCTTGCTCAGACTGGGCTGGAACTCCTGAGCTCAAACAATTCACCTGCCTTGGCTTCCCAGAGTGCTGGGATTACAGGTACCTTTCTGCCTTCTTAATTCCACTGGGCACTTGGCCTTACCCTTGGGCTGCTCAGAGGACTGGAGGACAGACCGGTGGAAGCTCCACTGACACTACGGGATCTGTTTCCAGGACAGATTAAAAAAAAAAAAATCAAATCAGTTGGCAAAGTTTCAAAAGGCTCTGATGTCCTCTCACTTCCACAGTCCTTCCAGATGAGGAAATGAGGCCCAGAAAGGGAATTGACTTGTCTCAAGCACACAGTACACTTGAGGTTGAGTTGGTTCCGGGATCCTGAACTCCCTTTACTCCTAGCGCCTGTCGGTCTCCCTGGAAAGGACAGGGACTCCCACCTCTGGCTGTGCTGGGCCATCTCCAAGGCCCGTCGGGTGGGTACCGGGGAGCCACCACTCCCGGCATCCGTGATGCTCAGGACTTCCATGGACTTCCGTTCTGGCCGCCGCTTTCCGTGACGGCTCAGCATGGGGGAATCCACACGCTTCCGGGGTGGGTCTGAGGGACAAGAGTTTCGACCCAATCCATAGATGGACTCACTCAGATACACACCCACTTACGCCACTGCCTTGGAAACCGCACACATGGGAACCTGAGGCTGAGCGGAAATGTTGTGATAAACGTTAGGGAGGACAGCAAGTGGTCTGAACTAAGAAGTCCAAGGAGTCTGTAGCTCCTTCCTCTCTTAAGAACCCTAGTATTCCCAGATTATTCCCCCTGAGACTCAACTGTCTGGCCCCCAAGCCCAGCCTTCTCACCAACATCATTCCGGGGAGGTAGGTCCTGGTCCTCACAGCTGGGATATCTCTCCTTCCGATCCAAAAGCAGATAATATATCATCTTTTCTTGGTTTTCCCTAAGATGTGGGGTGGGGAGATGGAAGGGGGTAGGAGAAGACTGAAGTCAGAATCAGTGCCCAGAGGGGGCCTCATCTGCTCTCAGTGACCCATGGCTCTCTGAGGCTCAGTTCTGCCCAGCATTTCTGTGCACAGTTCCATTTTTCTAGGTATCAAAATAACTGATTTCCTTTAGCTCAACAGTACATTAGTCTTATTTTACTTAGTAACAATACATTACACCTAACATTCAGGCACTTATCATTTGTGACTACCTAAGGGTCTAAGTCTGTCTCAGCATCTATTACTATGTTCTCAGCCACGTCCCTCTGCTTTCTGCCCGCTGGTCTCACTAGTCCCACGAGGTGGCCAGGATGCCTCACCTACGGCTGTCCAGGCTGGTGAGGTCCTGTCCGCCCCCATCCCCACAGTGGTGTAGGGAGCTGCAGTAGCTCATCCCGTGGGTGCGTGTGTGTAGGGTCTTGGGGTCTTACTCCTCACTGCGCAGCTCGCGGTGGAGCCGCTCACGGTCCCTGAAGCAACCCAGCGACGCCATGCTCTCCAGGACATCAGGGTCCAGCTCTCCATTGGATGGCAGGCTCCGCATGGCTACCCGGCGGCCAGGGGCTGGCTCCAGGCACGGGTCTGGCTCGTGTTTCCCACCTCTACGGAGGAGGAAAAAGGTCATTGGGAATGGGCAACATGAGATCCGGTCTTCTCCATGCTATACTCAAGGGTCCTAATCCCCAGCCCCTCCTCCCTCCGACCCAGGGGTCCTGGACTCCTAGCCTAATCCCCTCCTCATTCTGACCCTCAGGCCCCTTCTCCAGCTGGGTCCTCCTCCCCCAGGACCCAGAAGTCCGAACCGCCAGTCCCTTGTTATTCCGCAGCCCTGGGACTCCACCCCCAGTCACCTATCCTGCTTTGGCCTCTACCCCTACCTTCCCTAGGAACCCAAGTGTCCGGTTACCCACTACTCACAGGTACCAAGGATGTTTCTGAATTTGCTCCAGCTGTGAGGGGGTGGGTCATAGAGAAGCAGAAGTAAGGTAGCATGCAGATGTAGGCGCACAACTAAAGATGACTAGAGTGGCTTTGGGGGTCCCTAGCCATGATCTACCCCCATACAGTACGATACATCATGCCTCCCTCTAGTGGCGACTGAGAGTATCGCCGTGAGCATGCTCGGTCTCTGACCAGGCGGCACAAGTTTTCCGCATGCTCAGTATGATCCTGCTGCCCCACCCCGGGGCCGCCGAAGGGGCGGTCCGCGCACGCGCCCTTCCGCTGACTGGGGCTCCCAAGTCCACTGTTGCACCGCCTCCACCCTGGTGGAGAGCACGAGGTATCACCGGACTTTGGGCTGTGGCTAAGCAGTAGACCCCAGCACTCCAAAGGGGCTGAGGAGCAGGTCCTAGACACCTACCCCCATAACTCCCTTAGGGATTCTGTCATCTACTTTCCCTCCATCAGTCCCCCCAACTCACACTGAGCCTTTTTTCGGGCTCCACCTCGATCATGCCCCGCAGGAGGCTCTGGCAGTCGGGAGGGATGAAGTGGGGCATGTGGAAGACGCCCCGCTTCACTTTCTCCAGCAGCTGGCGCAGGTTGTCGTCATCAAAGGGCAGAGCCCCCTGGGCAAGAGATAACCAGGACCTTCACACGGAGGCCTGCGGCCATTTACACGGGACAGGAGGCGGGGGAAACCCAGGCATAGAGGGGCTCGGCAGTCTGGGATTTGGTAAAGGGTAGCCTGGTGCCTTTGCAGTGGAGGCCGATCCTTGAAAACAGGTTTCTCCCCAGACTAATTTCGGGAGGAATAATCATTCGTTCATTCAACAAAAGGTGAGCATCTGTTATCGCTCAGGGATCCAGCAGTGAACAGAACAAGCCTTGGCCAGCTGCAGCTTACACCGCAGATCTGGAGACAGCGGGTGAGCATGCAAACAATTAGCTGTGTAATGACCGAGTGACTAAGCGAGGCTTCTCCGCAGGCACCTCTGGAGCAAAGACCCGAATGAGGCCAGAGCTCTCAATCCTACGCTTGGTGTCCCCATGAGAAGGTGAAAGGACTACAGAGACAGAGGGGAGAAAGCCGTGTGACAGCAGAGGCAGACACTGGAGCAAAGCAGCTCTAGCTGAAGGTATGCCACCAAGGATGAGGCATCAGAAGCTAGGAAGAAGCAAGGAGGGAATATGGCCCTGCTGACACCTTGACTGTGGACTTCTGACCCAGAAGTTAGAATACGTTTTACCCTTTGGCTACAACATTTTTGTCAACCAACTATGCTTAACCTTGTTATGTGTTTCTGTTTAAAGACACTTTTAATATGTACTATTTATGGACTTTGAACTCAGCACTGTAAGAAGCTAATCTAACAGTGGCCATTTGTCCACAGGCTCACATCAGCCTCCTATGCTAGGAACACTAGACAGCTCTTCAGAAGTGCTATGATCAGGGACTGCTTCAAACAGTGAACTCACCAACAAAAAGCTCCACAAAAATGTAAAAAGGACACTTTTTCACAGGATGAAAGCCTAACGGAGAAGCCAGGGGTGTCTATGACCTCAGCTGGGAACCAGTGCCTCAGGTAGAGACTTGAATCTTTTCTGCCCAGTGTAGGTCTGCCGATGACTGTGAAAGCACCCAAGTACTGATTTGAGGTTACAGAGATACATGTCATCAAGTAGGTGAATTCACAAATGTGGAATCTGCAAATACCGAGGACTTGTAATAAAAATACAATACTACTAGTACTGATTTTTGAGCACTGCTCCAAGGGCTTAACATGGAATATTTAATTTAAACTCTCACACTTGTAGGTACTGTAATTATTCCCATTGCACAGATGAGGAAACTGAGGGCAAGTGATTTGCTTGTCCAAGATAAGGGAGCTGAAAGGTAAACTATGCTGGATGGGCACCAGAATTGAGCTTAGAAGGGCTGAGGTTTGGAATGTTCTTAGCTGGCTTCCCAAGTACCTTGGCTGCTCTCCCCATAGGGCTGTGAGCTCCAGGAGGGCAGCCCTGGGTCAGCCTCAGTCCCCCTTAGTGGCTGTCATGTAGTCTAGTAGTTAAGAGAGTAAGGACCAATCCCACTCCCTGCCTCTTATCAGTTGTGGGCCAGTCACTTCCTCTCTCCAGGACTGCTGAGAGAGTTACATGAGCTAACACGCTCAGAACAGTGCATGTCAGAGAATGAATTGCTTATTTATTCATACTGAGTGTGTGTTCTAGGGCTTACAGTGCGTCAACTCTGGGATTGCAAAGGCGAGCTGACAAAATGAAACAAAACAAGACAAAACCCCAACCTCAAGGAGCTTGTAATATAGAAAGGAAGAGAGACACCACTCAAGGGACTATGCAACAAAATGCACACTGCCAACTCTGATGGTTGCCAGGAAGAAGAGAGCTGACCATGAGGGAGTAGGGGTGTCTGAACTCCTGGGGCAGGCAGGAGAGAGCCAGGGGAAGCTTCCTGGTGGAGTTTCCTATAATAGGGCTAGTGGGAGTGGGAGAGTGTTCTAAGCAGAAAAGCAGGTGCCAAGACTCCATGGCGGGAGCCTGGCTCACACTAGTCATTACAATATGGCAACACCCTAAAATCAGTTACTAAACAATCACAGTGCCAAGGCCTCCAGGTACTCCTGGATGCCTCATGCGTTTCTGGGGGCCTACCTCAACCAATCTGCAGCTCTGCAGGTGAAAGTTTAGCCCTGGCACACAGAGGGTGCTCTGGGGCCTTGGTCTGTCTGTTAATGTGGTACCTTTTCCAATAGCAGTTAAATATTTGGGAGATGACCCCTGAGGTGAGGATAGGACGTATGGTTCTGTGCACCCGCCATGCAAGATTGTTCTAGAAATGGAGCAGGAGAGTGACTTACCACAAGCAGAGCAAAAAGGATCACTCCACAGCTCCACATGTCTGCTCGGCGGCCATCGTACTTTTCCCCCTGGCAGAGAGGACAGTTGTGATTCATCGCTCCCCACTGACGCGTTCACCCCCTTCCTGCCCCTCACTCACCTTAATCACCTCTGGACATGCATAATGGGGGGACCTGAGAGACAGAGAGGTGATGTGAGCCTCCAGCCAGCCTCTAACCTGTTCCCTAAACACTGAGGAGGTACAGACCCTACTCACCCGCAGCTGGTCTCCAGGAGGCTGTCTCCCACCTGCAAGGATGCCATGCCAAAGTCTGCAATGCGGATGTTGTTCTTCTCATCCAAAAGCAGGTTCTCAGGCTTTAGGTCTCTGTGGCTGAGACAGGCAAGTGGAGGTCAGGCCTCTGCCTTCCTCCCAGGAGCCCAGGTCCCATGCATAATCTCTCACTTCTGGAAAATTTTTATTTGGGGAGTGGGGATGGACTGTTATTACATTAGTTTTATTTATTTATTTTTTGAGATACTCTGACTCTGTCACTCTGAGTGGAGTGCTGTGGCACCATAGCTCAAAGCAATCTCAAACTCTTGGACTCAAGTGATACTCTTGCCTCAGCCTCTAGAGTACCTGGGACTACAGGTACCTGCCATGATGCCCACCTAGTTTTTCTACTTTTAGTAGAGATGAGGGTCTCGATCTAACTCTCAAACTCATGAGCTCAAGCAATCTACCTTCCTTGACCTCCCAGAATGCTAGGATTACAGGTGTGAGCCACCGCATCCAGCTTTTTTATATTCTTTTGAGACAACTGAGTCTCACTCAGTCACCCTGGGTAGAGTGTGCTGGTGTCATAGGTCACAGCAACGTTAAACTCCTGGGCTCAGGTGATCCTCTTGACTCAGCTTCATGAGTAGATGGGACTCTAGGCATTAGTTTTTCTATTTTTAGTAGAGACAGGGTCTCTCTCTCTTGCTCAGGGTGGTCTTAAACTCCTGAGCTCAAGAAATTCACCTGCCTCGACCTCCCAGAGTGCTGGGATTACAGGTGTGAGCCACTGTATCCAGATGGGGTCTACCTTTTTTTTTTTTTTTTTTTTGAGAGAGAATCTCACTATGTCACCCTTGGTGGAGTGTCGTGGCATCACAGCTCACAGCACCTCAAACCCTTGGGCTTAAGTGATTCTCCTGCCTCAGTCTCCCAAGTAGCTAGGATTATAGGTGCCCACCACAATGCATGGCTATTTTTTTGGTTGTAGTTGTCACTGTTTAGTGGGCCTGGGTCAGGCTTGAACCCCCCAGCCTTGGTGTATGTGGCTGGAAGCCTATTCACTGAGCTACAGGAGCCGAGCCGGCCTGGGTCTACTTTTTTTTTTTATTTGAGACAGAGTCTTATTATGTCGCCTTCGGTAGAGTGCTGTGGCGTCACAGCTCACAGCAACCTGAAACTCTTGGGCTTAAACAATTCTCTTGCCTCAGCCTCCCAAGTAGCTAGGACTATAGGCACCCACCACAAAGCCTGGCTATTTTTCTTCTGTTGCAGTTGTCATTGTTGTTTAGCAGGCCTGGGCTGAGTTTGAACCCCCAGCCTCAGTGCATGTGGCCAGCGCTGTAACTACTGTGCTATAGGTGCTGTGCCGCTGGGTCTACTGTTTGTTTTTTTTTTTTGTAGAGACAGAGTCTCACTTTATCGTCCTTGGTAGAGTGCCGTGGCGTCACACAGCTCACAGCAACCTCCAACTCCTGGGCTTAAGCGATTCTCTTGCCTCAGCCTCCCGAGTAGCTGGGACTACAGGTGTCTGCCACAAGACCCGGCTATTTTTTTGTTTTGCAGTTTGGCCGGGGCCGGGTTTGAACCCGCCACCCTCAGGATATGGGGTCGGCGCCCTACTCGCTGAGCCAGAGGCACTGCCCTGGGTCTACTTTTTAAATATATTTTTTTCTTTTATTTTTCGATCAACTCCTTGGTCAATATGCATATACATGCATCTGTGACATGGTCTTGCTATGCCACCCAGGCTAGAGTGCATGGCAATCTCAAACTCCTGGGCTCAAGCAATCCTCTTGCCTCGGCCTCTTGAGTAGCTGAGACTACAGGCTTGTGCCTGCCGATTGTCTTGTGCCATCTCACTTGGCTTTGGAAACATTTTATGACAGATAATCACAAACGTGCCCCCCAAATGGACAGCAGATCACGGGTTGTAAAGATTTAAAAAAATGGGCGGTGCCTGTGGTTCAAGGAGTAGGGCGCCAGCCCCATATACTGCGGGTGGTGAGTTCAAGCCTGGCCCCGGCTAAAACTGCAAAAAAAAAAAGATTTCAAAAAACAATTAAAAATAAAAAATGGAGAGAAGAGTGTAAGGAAGCCTCTTACACCATCTTTCTGCTTCACCCATTATCAACCCAGAACTGATCATGTCTTGTCTATGTCCCTACATCATACCTACCCCCAACATTATTCTCAACCTGTGGGTCACGACTCCTTTGTAACAATGAAAATGCATTGCAGCATTAGGAAGGTTGAGAACCACTGCTAGGAGATTCTAGACATGGTGTCATTTTATCTGCAAATATTTGAATATGTGTAATGTCAGATATTTTGAGGTAAGTTGTGCTGATATTCAACTGGTTCTTTTTTTTTTTTTAAAGACAGTTTCGCTTTGTCACCCTCGTTAGAGTGCCGTGGTGTCAGAGCTCACAGCAACCTCCAGCTCTTGGGATCAGGCGATTTTCTTGCCTCAGCCTCCCGGGTAGCTGGGACCACAGGCACACGCCACAACGCCCGGCTGCACTGGTTCTTAAAATATCAAAATACTACCATACTGAATAATGAAAAAATACTGCCACCTGGAGCTGGTCACTAGTTCTTCCTTCAGGACCCTCCCACCCATGGACCAAAGGCCTCAAAATGTCTGGGAACAGGTGGAGCTGTAGGGTTCTGCAATTCCTATTGGGGGTGTTCAGTAACTGGGTTATGTTTCGGGCTACATATGTTGAATAGTGCCCCCTAGAGGTCAGAGTTTTCCATGTTAGGAGTTTGACACCAATAAGACAGATAATAACAGGTGTTAGCAGAGATCTGAACCCTCCTCACACATGGTTAACAGGAATGCAAAATGGTGAAGTCACTTGGGTAAATAATCTGACAGTCCCTCAAAAGGCACTGCAAATATGTTAAAAACCACTAAATTGTAGAGTTATGATATGACCCAGTAACTCTACTCCTAGGTATGTACCCAAGAGAACTAAAAACAGGTATGCACACAAACTTGTACGTGAGTTTTCACACGTTCATATTATTCACAAAAGCCAAAAAGGGGAGGCTGGTCCACGTGAAGTGGTGTTTACATACAACTAACTGATCACAACCAATTACAGATTCCTTTGTTCCTTCTCCACTCCCACCACTTTACTTGACTACCCTTAATAAACAGAGTAGGGGAATAACCAAAATGTCCATCTGTGGTTGAATGAATAAACATAGGTGTTATATACATGAGATGGAATGTTATTCAGCCATGAAAAGGAATGAAGCATTGATACATCACACTGCAACAAAGATAAACCCTGAAGATATTCTGTTAAGTGACAGAAGCCAGTCACGAAGGGCCACCTACTGTATGATTCTATTCATTTAAAATGTCCAGATAGGTAAAGCCAAATAGAAGGGAGATCAGTGGTGTGGGGGCAGGGGTGTGTAGGGAGTGAGTGAATGCTAATGAAGATAGGGGTAATGAAAATTACATAGTAGTTATGTACGACACTGCAAGTATGTTAAAACCACTGAATTATGCACCTTATTTTTTTGAGACAGAGTCTCCCTCTATCTTCTGGGCTATAGTATTGTGGTATCAGCCTAGCTTACAGCAACCTCAAACTCCTGGGATCAAGCAATCCTCCTACCTCAGTCTCTTCAGTAGCTGGTACTAGGCTAATTTTCCTATTTTTAGTAGAGATAGGGTCTTGCTCTTGTTCAGGCTAGTTTGAAATTCCTGGACTTAAGTGATTCTCCTACCTTGGCCTCCCAGAGTGCTAGTATTACAAGCATGAGCCACTACCCCTGGCCTGAATTGTACACTTTTAAAAAGGGGAATTTTATGGTACATGAGTTATATCTGGATAATTAAAAATAAATATTTGTTTTGGGGTAAACCACACTGGCTCAGCCTTTCATGTGCCCTCCAAGCCAGCCCTCAGCCTGGTCTTCCCCTCACTGCCACCTCACCAGATGGAGTAGCTATGGCAGAAGTCCAGCGCAGACACGATCTGGCGGAAGAATTTTCGGGCCTCCTTGGGTGTCAGTCTCCCCTTCTTTACCAAGTAGTCAAACAGCTCACCCCCAGAGACATGCTCTAGAACCAGGTACCTGGGGGACACAGAGGGGGCAGAGGGCTGGAAGGGGCATGTGGGGGGACCAAAAGGCCTGATCTGCCTCTCCCATTGGCTCCTGAAGGTGGAGACCCCCAAACTCATGAGCTCCTGGCAGGAAGAGACTCTATTTCCCAGGAGTCCCTGGAATGAAAAGACTTCAAATCATAATAACCTCTGGAAAAAAGAGGAACCCACCCCCAAGTTCCCATGGTCCTTGAGAGAAAGAGAATCCAATTCCCATGAGTTCCTGGGAGGAAGAGATTCCAACTCCCATGAGGCCCTAAGGGAGGAAATTCTAAATTCCCATCAATCCCTGGGAAGAGGATCTTCCCTTCCCCCATGCTCATGACCACTAGGAGTAAGGGACTCCAATTCCTATCAGTCTCTGGGAGTAAGAGACTCCAATTCCCATCAGTCCCTGAGAGGAAGAGACTCCAATTCCCATCAGTCCCTGGGAGGAAGAGACTTCAATTTCCATTAGTCTCTAGAAAACTCGATTCCCATCAGCCCTGGGCAGCACAGCCTCCCAGGTCAACTTCATCCAGATTGTCTAGCATAGAGCATTCCCTACAGTGCAGTAGGGTGAGAAACTAGGGATCAACCCTTTGAATCCTAGTTGTTTCAGGAAATGTCACTTACATTAGCACAGGAGGACAGGGGGATAGGGACCCCAATTTTTTTTTTTTGAGACAGAGTCTCACTATGTTGCCTTTGGTAGAGTGCCCTGGCGTCACAGCTCACAGCAACCTCAAACTCTTGGGCTCAAGAGATTCTCTTGCCTCAGCTTCCCATGTAGCTGGGACTACAGGCACCCCCACAATGCTGGCTATTTATTTTTGCAGTTTTGGCCGCGGCCAAGCTTGAATCCACCACCTCTGGTATATGGGGCCGGCGCCCTACTCCTTGAGCCACAGGCGCCACCCAATGCCGGCTATTTTTTTTGTTGTAGTTGTCATCGTTTTAGCAGGCCGGGGCCAGCTTTGAACCCATCAACCCTGCCAACCCTGGTGTATATGGCTGGTGCCCTAACTATGAGCTATGGGTGCTGAGCCAGAACCTCAATTCTTTTTTTTTTTTTTTTTTTTTGAGACAAAGCCTCAAGCTGTCACCCTGGATAGAGTGCTGTGGCATCACAGCTCACAGCAACCTCCAATTCCTGGGCTCAAGCGAGTCTCCTGCCTCTGCCTCCCAAGTAGCTGGGACTAC
>CAUYRH010176479.1:0-13119 GCA_963574655.1 Perodicticus potto | reverse complement strand
TCATGGGTCGATGGGCAGTTGGGCTTCTTCCATGACTTAGCAATTATGAATTGGGCCGCAATAAACATTCTGGTACAAATATCTTTGGTATAATGTGATTTTTGGTCTTCTGGATATATACCTACTAGAGGAATTGTAGGATCGAATGGTAGGTCTATTTTCAGATTCCTAAGTGTTCCCCAAACATCTTTTAAAAAGGAACATATTAGTTTGCATGCCCACCAGCAGTGTAGAAGTGTTCCCTTTCCTCCTGTTGGCTTTCTGGCAGAGGTGAATTTACACAAATAATCCAGTTTAAAAGAGCCATCTGTAAATGACTCTGACCTCCCCAAATGCGCGATCATCTTCTCCCTTGCCACTTATCAAAACCTTCTGAATATATTCCCCAAAAGATGTCATTAGCTCATCATCTGCTCCATGAGGCCATCACACACATGCTGGTGCCTTCCCTGTAAACTTAGATAGTTATTTTGCCTGGTAATAGCAGTGACGCCTTGTTTATTTCTCTTTGCACTTAGATGCTGAAATTCTAACACCATTTCCTGGTGGTAAGTCAAGGTTTTCTAACTCCTCAGCTGATACGGCCTGGTGGGTCAGTGCGTTTAAGTGTTATGTAGTTCTCCAACCATAAATACACTACCAAACAAAATGATTTCATCTATTGTGCATAATCCCTACGTATTACGCTTTCAACTTTCTCTTAATCCTGTGTTTTTCTTTGTTAATGTACAGAGGAAGGCTCTGTCCTGCTCTCCGAGCTTATTCATCTACTTCATCCCTTCCTACTTGTCTTCCGAGCCATTGTCTCCTCTGATACCCTCAATCTTCCCATTTCATTGTGAACTCTCGAAAATGCTTCTCAGAACTTAGCACAGTTTCAAATCCACTTAATTTTAAATTAATGTGACCGCCTTCTCTAGACTTTCAAACTAGACTCTAAAGTCTATGGCAGCAGGAGCCAGCTCTGTGAGCCACAGTATCCACAGTGCTCTCTGCTATGACCCAGTATGTGATCAACAGATAACTTGTTGCAAGATTAAACAAATGGGTTGATGCAAAATTTGTTCCTTCTCCTAACATGTAATATTTCTGTATTTCTTCAAAAGACTGGCCACAATTGCAGCTAGTGAATGGGTCAGGCAGATGTTCTGGGCGTGTGGAAGTTTTCTACCATGGCCAGTGGGGCAGGGTTTGCGATGACCAATGGGACATGAATGAAGCCAACGTGGTGTGCCGGCAGCTGGGCTGTGGGCACGCCCTCACAGCCCCTGCTGAAGCCGAATTTGGTGAAGGCAAGGGCCAGTTTCTGCTGGATGATGTGGACTGTTCGGGAAAAGAGAGTTTTCTGGGGCAATGTCCTCATGCCGGCTGGGGACTACACAACTGTGGTCCCAGAGAAGATGCCAGTGTTGTCTGCACAGGTAATGACCGCTTCTCCCTCTGGATTGCATCTTCACTGATCCCATTGGCGTTGCTCTCACCATAAATGTAGGCCGTCTTACCACTCATGCCAGCAAAGAGTAAAGAGACATTGGTAACAGGAGAGCTTCAACCAAAGCTCAGGAATTTATTAGCCACAAGATGTTGAAATAGATTTTATACAGAGAAGAATAGTGGAAGCTAGTGGCAATTCCCTAACAAAGACTAGATTCCAAAATGATGGGCAAAAAGACAGCGTAAGTCATGAATCACTCATAGGGTGTGTGCTTTCTTTATTCACGATGCTTTGGTGAACTAGGTATACAGTTTTTCCCACTTAAAGTTTGCAGTCTATTGAAGGTGACAAAGCAAGGAGTTATAAGTTAGAATAGCATTGGCTTGTCCTGCTGGTTGTGAATTCAGGTCACGTATTGCTCATGACAAGTCTTTGACCAAAGAGTAATTATCACACTCAGTCTAAAGAAGAGTTTGAGGTTAGATCTCTTGCTGGGGGGGAGGGCTGGGCTGTCCTGTGCATTGTGAGCTTATCTTACATCCCCCAATAAATGACAGTAGCACCCCCAGCCCCAATTTGTGACAACCAAAAATATCTTCCAACATTTCCAGATGTCCTTTGGGGGAGCAAATTGCCCCTATTTGAGAATCTCTCATCTACAGAATGCAAACATTTCCATCACATGTGACTAGTATGCAGCACACTGATGCTACAGCCATAAATTTGTGTGCCGATGGGGGAAAAAGCAAATAATTCAGCTCTAGAGCAGTAAAATCGGCCACTTAACAAGATTTCTGATTGTATTCAACCCAGCAAGACTATAGCCAGACGATTCTAATGTAATGAATTAGCTTTTTAACTCCATTCAAACATCTAAAATAGTGGATGGGTGTGTGTATTAGATTTTTCATTTAGTTTTTGAGTTTTCTTCCCCCTTTGATTTTTTTTTTAATTTAGTTAGTGTTTTGGTTTAGGATTCCATCAAAACAGTCTGGTCTATAAAGCCCCTGGGTTGCTCCTCTTTTGCACGTGTAATGAGCGTTCACCTCCTGTTTGGAAGTGTTAGAGAGTTTGCACAATGGGCACAGCACAGCCACAGTTGGACTGGACATGTGTTATCTGACATGCTGTGCTAATGAACTCGTATGCCTTTAATGGTTAATTACAGTTACCTGAACTAAGACAGTGTCAGCATTTTAATTTTTTCTTCATTTTAAAATTCATTTCTTGTTTTAAACATCTCCAGAAACAGATGCCCTTTTCTAAAGCAGATCTTTTCTCTTCCCACCTGTTAACAGACCCTGAGTATATAAAGCCCACAGCAGGTAAGGGTATGCTTTTGTTTTGTTGACCTGACTTGCTCCATTCTAGAAGCAACCGGGGCAAGTAATAGGTAGATAATAAAAGAACAAATGGAATAAGTGAAGGGAGGGATCAGATTGCCACTTTTCAGCACTCATTATTTGCCATTTCTGCATTCCTGGGCCATTAAGATAATCCTACCATTCACTCTAAAATGCTGCTGGGCTTCTTTCTTCCTTCCATGAGAACTATTAATAGCTTTATTTTCATTTCAATCATGAGGGTTTTAGTTTTTCTCCAGTATTGCTATTTTCATTTTTAAAATGGAATTGCCATGAAAAGCATCATTCTTGGTAAACTGTATCGCTCACATGGCTGTTCAGTGTACATTCTGTCCCTCTATGTGGGACTCAGTGTGTCTGGGGGATGGATGTGACCTGCCCACCATTTGCTCTCATGTTCTAACTTCCACAAAATTTCCAATCCATCTCCCTGCAGAGAATGCTGAAGGATCACTGCAAGTGCCCCAAGGTAAGAGGTATTTTCTTACTGAATTTGCAATTAGTTACCTTTGGTTTAAAATCAGAAGTTTTTTCATTGCAACTGCTCAGCCACATTTGGAGGGGAGCATGTAGTACATATTCTGTACGTGTATCAGTTCCTGGTGTGTTAGGAAATCGGTGAGTCCTGCAGCTAGTAACAGTGGGAACGTGTTCAAAACAGACCTGCGTACCCGCCTGGGACGAGGGAAAGACAATGGGTCTGGCAACAGACCCAGCAGAAGTTCTGAGCATTAAGTTCCCTCTCTGTCATTAATTTAGTGTGACTCTGGGCAAGTCACTTACACTCTTTTTTAAAAGGGAGATAAAAACACCTACTTGACATTTAATCCATTTAAATTAAATGAGATCACAGACATGGAATGGCAACAAGAGCCAGCTTGTATTGGATGTTCACGATGTTCGGGCACTGTCCTAAGAACTTCACCTGCCTGATTATTAGTTATTTAATTATCTAACTGACGGATCCAAAAATTTATTTGTAAGAAGCCACATAGAGTAACTATTTTAGGCATCTCAGGCCAGATTGTTACATTTATGAAACTGCTGCCACAGTATTGAAGCAGCCAAAGAAAATTCACAACCTAATGGGCATGCCTGTGTTCTAATAAAATTTCATTTACAAAAGCAGGCAGTGGGCTAGCATTGAACCACCACCTTTAGCTTCCTGACACCTACTCTGAAGAATGAATTAATTCTATGCACTTGGCATGCTTGGTGCTTAATTTTCACAGCAACCTTCTGAACAGGTGCTATTGTAATCCTCATTTTACTGATGGTGAAACTGAGGCATAGGAAAATTAATCAACTTCTCCAAGATATGCAGCTAGCAAGAGGCACAGCTGCTAATCTGTTCCATATTATGATACTTTGCTTGGCCTTTTTGGACAGCAGATCTTCAAAATACACATATTTCTTAGTCCAACTAGTTTCTCAGGCCAGGAGAAATTGGAACCATCCCCTTTTCTTCCCCCTCTTTCACTTCACACAACTAATACATCAGAAAATTCTGTCTCTACTTTCAAAACATGCTAACCCTGTTAGCACCTCCCAACTCCATGGTTCCTGCTGTCATTCAAAGTCCCATCATCTTTCAATGTAATTTGGCAATATTTTCTAACTGGTCGTCTTCCTCCCTTCTTTCTTGCCCCCATACCCACATAGTCTGTTCTAGTCACAGAGACCAGAGCAGGCTGGTACATTGTAAATCGGATCATTCACCTTCTCCCAAACCCCTCCAAGGCTTTCCACAGTATTTGAATAATGCTGCATCAGTTACTGTGGCCTTTGAATAACTCTACATCAGTTACCCTGGCCTTTGAATAACGCTGCATCAGCTACCATGGCCTTTTAGATCTTGCATGACCTAGTGCTTGCTTGTGTCTCTGACCAATGAGAAAACACCTCCTCTTGACGCCAGGTCTTTTTTCCATCCTTTGAGACTGTCAAGGTAGCCCCCACTTTTGTAGGGGGCTCTTCCCTCTATCTGGAAGGCTCTTTTCCCAGATGTTTCCTCAGCTTACTCCTTATAATCAGGTCTCAGCTAAAATGTCACTACTTCAGAGAGACTTCCCTGAATATGTGGTCCAGAAAGAATCCTTCTCAGTCGAGAGTAGTGGGTCAACCTGTTGTTTTCCTCTTCCTGGTACTTACAGGTCTATGATAGTTTTTGTATGTTTCTCTTGTTACCCTGGTCGCTAAGTGTCCTCCACCTCGACCCCCAGAGTGTAAGTGTTCTGGGAGCAGGAATTCTAGCAAAATCGTTTATCTCAGAGCCAAGGACAGTTCCTGGTACACTGTAGGTTCTAGATAAACACTTACTGAATGAAAAAACAATGGACATGTGCATAGTATCCTGCCTCTGCTGTAAATTGCTATTGAAAACAATGTATTAGGTATTAAAATACTCACTGGTCTTCCAACAAAGGCAATGACTCCCTTTAAGAAGACACCTCGTATCAGACAATGAGAGTTCCATGATAGCAAGATGACTTCCTCCCACCTTCACATTACAGGAGGTTCAGAGCTTAACTGAACAACCAGCTCTAAGAATTAACTAAGGGTTTTGTGGGTTTGTTGGCACTTTTTCTTTCTCTTTCATCCATGTGGTTATGAATCTTATATTTCTATTTTTCTGGTTCTGCTATGTATATACATATATATATACACACATATATACGTTCACACATATATATAATACATACATATAGTGTAAATATTTTACTGTCAGTCACTTAAAATCTATAGCAGGCAATATGTACAAATAATATAACAGGTTATATATAAACAAAATAATATGTTATAACATATGTCACTTTATATAATATATGTATAATAATAGGTACAGTATAATTAATCTGATATAATAATTATGATATAGTATACCACATAACTTTGTATTATTATAACATTTTAATGCCTGTGCTGTATGATAACATATTATATACATTATGAGCAATGTATAGTATATAATTCAATAATAGTATATACAGTAGAAGCTCTGTAAATTGACGACCCAAGCGACTGTAACAAACTGGACAACAGACAGAGGAGGTCAGCATAAAGAACGAGGCCTACTGTACCGATGCACACATGTGGTGCTTGTCCGGTCTATGAAAATTAGGGCAACTTAAGGAGCTGGTCAATGTAGGGAGGTGGCCAACTGTGGAGCTTCTACTGTATAATAATTAATAATATGTTAAGATTAACAGAAATGTCTGCCAAGGGTCCAGGAAGAAATACCTTATGGCCACTGGGATGTGAGGGAGGCTTGAGCTGAGAAGACAGGTGGATGTGGACATGCTGTGATTATCTTTCTTTGATCCTAGTTGCAGACCTGTCTGGGACAGGCAGGTGGCCCTGAGTTGCAGGGGACTGGCTTGCTCTCAGTGTGTGGTGGGCATTTCAAAGAGTCAGAAGAGCCAGCATGTCTTCAGAACATCCAGATCAGCAAATGCGATACTTCTGAGTACCTGCAAAGTCTGAAGGGTTATATTTCACCAGGAGTTCGCAATGTTTTACATTTTGCATACTAGATCTGTCACACAGAAAATTTGTTGAAAACCAAAGTAGTTCAAGTAAAAGTTATTCAATTTAATTTTGAAAAAGAAATATTTTAATTTATCTTCACCAACAGGTGATGGAAATTCAGCAACCGTATTATCAGGTAAGAGAACTTGTGTTCTAGGACATTTCTGTTTACCCAGAGAGACGTGAACAAAAGAATGGCTGTGGGTTATTCTGCTAACTCATCACACTCTGCCCCTTCATAAGTGAGTTGAATGAAGATGATTTTCAGGTGTCACTCTAACAGGTTCACTAACGTCTAAAGAAGGAGTGATAACGATACTATTTTGTTGCTGTTGTTGTTTAGAAAAAATACAAAAATACTGTATCGCTTCTCAGCCTTTTGGCTAAGACCAAGTGTAGTACCTGTTCTTATCAGTTTAATATCTGATACATCCTCTATCTGAGGACAATATATTAAATGGATTTTTGGAGCAGGGACTTGGAACTTGTTCCGTCCACTCCATGCATAGACCTGCTATTGCACCACTTCCAGGAACGGTGCACCCCTTCCCATTAAAAAATAAAGGAAAAAAAAGAATGAAAAAATACTGTAAACCATTTTTAACATAGGGGTTTTGTAATTATCTTTGATCTTCAGTTTGTCCGAACTTTCTCAGTTTTTATAAGGCACTTGTTTCAATTTTTCAGAGGAAGAATCATTTAAGCACATGTAATGTTTACTTATTGTATGAGTTCCCCATTGCAGCCACCAAATTTCCATAACTTAGTGCCTTAAACAATACAAATTTGTTATCTTGTGGTTCTAAAAGTCAGAAATCCACACTGGGTCTCACTTAGCTAAAAGCGAAGTTATCAGCCAGGTTGTGTTCATTCTGGAAGTTCCAAAAATGAAGGATCCAATTCCTGGCCTTTTGCAGTTTTTAGCGGCAACCTGCATTCTTTGGCTGGTGGCCCCAGGCTTCTGTCTTCAAAGCCAGTAGCTGATTTATTAATGTCTCTCTCTGACTCTCTTTCTGCGTCCTACTTCCACTTTTAAGGACCCTTGTGATTACATTGGCCCACCTGGATAATGTAAGATAATCTCCCTACCCTAAAGCAGCTGATTACCAACCCTAACATCATCAGCAATCTTAATTCTCCCCTTGGCCTTGTAATTTAACATATTCCCATGTTCCAGTCATTAGCATGTGGACATCTTTGGTGAAGTCAACATTGTGCCTACCACATTTGTTTACAAAATAAAATTCTGTAGTTACTACTGCTCAGGGACACAGAAAATAAACACATCATTCAGGACATGCATTGAAATATGGTGAGCGAAACAGCAAGTAGAGAGGAGAAAACCATGATAGTAGAAGGGGAGCACCTACCCAGGTCGATCCAAAAAGATAAATGATGGTTATCCATCTCCTGCAATTTCCTCATTAGGGAACACTGTACCCTACTATACCCCTTTAAGTATCTACCAAGACCAGATACCTTCAAAGTACTTCCCTTGACCCTCTGATGACCGCAGTGATATTCAGCAATGATATGGGTAGCACTTTTTCTAGGATGAGTTTGCAAACTTAATTGTCTAACCTTGTATTGCATGGCTGTGGAGCCATGGAGAGGTTTCATGCCAGTGCAACAATGACAAGCAAAAACATCAGTAACAGCACAGTCTTAGAAGTAAAATAGTCAGGACAAGTAAATAAACATGCCAGGGGGTCCTCATGGTCTAGACAGTGGTTCTCAACCTGTGGGTCATGACCCCTTGGGGGGTCGAACGACCCTTTCGCAAGGGTCACCTAAATATATCCTGCATATTAGATATTTACAGTATGATTCATAACAGTAGCAAAATTACAGTTATGAAGTAGCAATGAAAATAAATTTATGGTTGGGGGTCACCACAACATGAGGGACTGTACTAAAGGGTCGTGGCATTAGGAAGGTTGAGAACCACTAGTCTAGACCATCAGGTCAATGTGGGGCAAATATTAAAGCCCACACCACAAAACACCAAACACCTGCCCTTGGATGTTGAATCTGGCAAAAAGACAGGTGGATATGATTGAGTCCAAATAGGACTGAGGATCAGTGGCTAAGAGGTGACCTAGCATGTCTATCACTTATGCAGTGGTCACTTCGGAGCTGAAGCAAAACTACATCTAGTGAAATTGCAGGAAATTTCAGGGAACTCCTGGCCGACCATCCCTCCCTCAGGTCACTGTGAGCAATCACTTAACATTAATAAGTGTTTCTTTATTACAGTTCTACCTGCTGCCATCTCAACCCAGTTGTCTCCGACAACTGCTGCACATTCAATGTCACCAGGTAGGACTCTACACCTCTGGCACTGTGACCAGATCTATTATGGTTTCTAAGTTGCACTATAATGATAGTCAGTGGTTCTGCCGCCATCATTAGGCACCACTTATGGTTTGTTTAAGGTCAAATGATTTGAGAAGGAAGAGAAAAGGACCCTGAAATGGTCTGGACTTCATGCTGTCCAGCTTCACCTTACATTTATTTAGTTTTACTATCAAAGAACGTGATAATGCAAAACTTCTCCTTTCCCCTGTTTTCCCAAATGCAAAAAGAAAGAGGAGAAAGAAGTAGGGGTGAGAGTGTGTCTGTGTTAGAGAAAGAGATTATTAAGGGGTCTTTTCATAACCTTCAAATTTAAGAATCAACAAGAGCACCTGATCTAATGTCTGGGTAGTGACCCTCTTAAACACTTATAAGTGACCCCCTTTTTCCAGTTGTGGTAAGTGGTGGTCACCATGCAGTCCATTTTCATTTTATCATGCCACTTAATTCTGTCTCCACTCTCCACCATCTGTAACTGACATTTCAATTGTACCAACACATAATTCCTATTCTAACTATGCCAATGATAATCTCCAGGAAGCTCTTAAACTTGTATTATCCATGTGGCTACTGGGATGTGCTGTGTCTGTCTAGTACACACTGGATCTTCCAAAGGCTCAGGGAAATGGGGAGTGGTTATTCAGTGATAGAAAGTTTCAGTTATGCAAGAGGAGCAAGCTCTAGGGGTCTGCTGTGCAATGTGGTGCTATAGGTCACACCTGACACTGTGCACCCAAGGGTCCTTTGAGCCAGAGAACTTAGGTTATGCATTATTATCACACCCAAAAAAGGAACACAAGGAAACTTTTGGGAGTGATGAATATGTTGGTTACCCTGATGATATTGTGGTGATAGTATCACAGGTGTGTGCGTATGTCCACACTCATCAAATTGTATACATTAAAATATGTGCAGTTTGGGGATATATCAATTATACCTTGATAAAGTTTTTTTTAACAAAAAGCAAAGGCAATGCCATAAAAAGAATGCAAAATTACTCATTGACTTTTTACATTGATTACATTTAAATATTTGTGCTTTATATTATTATATTGAAATGATAATGTTTTGGGTATACTGGATTAAATAAGACATATTATTAAAATTAATGCCACTTGTTTCTTTCTAATTTTTAAAATGTGACTGCCAGAAAATTTTAAATTACCTATGTGGTTTGCATTTAATTTATAATGAACAACATCGCCTTATGCCATGACAATAGCATATGTTGAATGCCTTACGTGGATTTTATCATTTAATTTTCCCAACATTCAGGTGAAGGAACTTCAATACTATCCATTTTCTGAGTAAGGAAACTCCTGCTCAGATAGGTTAAATATTGTCCCCAAGGTGATGGAATGTTAACAAATCATCTGACTTCATAGTCCTGGAGTTTAATCTCTAAATTATACTAAACTCTCTGCATTTGAATCCTTTAACTACTACAAAGTTATGACTAGGCATGTTGCCTGATCGGAAACTAGGAGGGTCCATTTGAAATGATGAAAGCTAAAAGTAATAGTAAAGCCCAGACCGGTAGATTAACCCTTTTCTTATCCTTGCCCTTCTCCCAAATTCACATATCATTTGTCCACAGGGTGGCAGCTGTGGCATCAGCATCAGTTTCCCACCACGACTGTTCCTGTCTTCCCCACCCCCATCCAAACTGGCAGGGTGGCTTCCTCTTCTAGATCCCACAGCTTTTCATCTGTCCTCACATGTGGCTCTTATTCCTGTCTTATACTGTTGCTCACGTGTCTGCTTGTTTCCCCAATGACATTCTTGGGGCAGAATCCATACAATACTCATCTTCAACATTGCCCTGAGTGCACGTACACACATACACATACACACACGCGCGCGCACGCCAGAGAACAATGTTTGCAGATCTGCTCTCTAAGGGGCATTCATGCTCATTAAATGAATAAATCAGTAGATAGCTAAATAAATGAATACCATTTGGCTGGTCCCAGTTTGCATACTGATGTTTATTTCCAAACATTCACAGAGGAGAGAGCAACACTTTAAAATACCTAGCTGTCATAGTTAAGTGACTAAATATGAATATTTCTGAAACCTAAGTGGTGTATTTCATTTACTTGGTGGTAAGTGCTCAGAGCCAACTGCTGGACCTGGATCCTCTCCTTCTAGCTCCGACCTAGAGACCCATATGATGTTTCTTTAGTCTGTGCACTCCTGTTACCTCATCTGAAAACTGGGAATGATAACCATTTATTTTAAGAAATTGTCATAAGGATTTAGTCAGTGAATCCATGTAAGGAGTTTAGCAGAGAGCCTGGGGTCTGGTCAGCTCACGGTGTGGGCCTCTTGAGATCTTGCGGGGTGTCCAGGGATGTGCCATCCGTGAGGAGGAGTGTGTGCCCCGTGGTGATAAGCCAGGTGAAGAGAGTGCGGCATCTCTGCTCCCAGCTAAAAACAGCCATTTTGCCACAACCCCTCTCCCCAGCCCTGCTTTCTGTCCCTGTGGATCTTTCTATTCTGGATATTCCACATAAATGGAATCACAGATGGCCTTATGGTGGCCTTATGTGCCTGCCATAATGTTTTTGAGGCTGCTAGTTTCTTTTATTTTTTTATTTTTTTTTAAATTTATTTATTGATTTATTTATTTGGAGGGTGAATGAATGTATCGATGAATGAACACAGTCCCCTCTGGGGCAAAGTGAATGGACACAGTCCACTCATGAAATTGAGGCCCAGGAAATTCACATGAAACTGACTAGGCATAGGAAATGGGGGTTCCACATTTAGTCCCAAGTGCAAAGTGAAGGAGACACCTACTGTTATGAACTGTGATGTAAGTATCTGATATGCAGGCGACCCCCAAGGGGGTCGCGACCCACAGGTTAAGAACCGTTGCCTTCTCTGATTGACTCCTGGAAGCCACCCTGTCAGGTGCACACTATCCTAGTTATCGTTTGATGAGAGAAGAAACCGAGGCATAGTGAGCTGAAGTTAGGCAACATTGCATGGCCTCGGCACTCAGTGTGGTGTTTGGGGGAATTCAACTCACGGGGAAGGTAGAGGAGACCTGGCTACTAGCCAGCTGAAGCCGGTGGAAGCTGTACTTGAAGACACCCCCTTCTCTTCCAGCGGTCTCCTGTGTCGTGGCCGGGTGGAGTGGCTGGAGTCGCTGTGTCAAGCCCTGCCAGGTCTCCTACCGCGTTCGCGAGAGGCGTGTCCTACAGCAACCGTGGAATGGGGGTGTCCCCTGCCCCCCTCTGGAAGAGCGGGCTGGCTGTGTAGAGTCCTGGAACCGCCAGGGAGCAGAGTGCCAGCAGTCCTTGCGTGAGTAATGAATAGAGTGGCCCCATGGGTGACACTTGGATGACCAGTCTGGCTGGACTGCAGGGCCCTCTCTGAGTTCCTGGTGGGGCCTAAGTTTGGGTAGGACTTTGCCTTCCTTTCCCATGATCCTCCCACCTCCCACTTTGTGAATGAGTTAGGAAGCCCTGAATTCCACTTGGCTTCTCCACGTCTTCTTTCTAATCCTCTCCCTGTGTGAATCAGTCAGGACTTTGAATGCAGGTGACCTGAGCAACAATTTGTGGCTCATGTGACTAAAATTCCAGGGGCTTCATTCAGGCATGGCTGGATCCAGGAGTTAAGCCAATGTTGCCTGGGAATCTTCACATCCTCGGCTCTGTTTTCCTTGTGTTGGCCCCATTCTCAGGCAGGCTGTCTAGGCTTCTCTCCAACCAACTCAGCAGCTGGAAGAGAAAGCCTCCTTCCCCACGTGTCCTAGAATAAAGTCTTATCAGCTTTGCCTGGGTCATGTGCCTCTGCTAAGCCAATCAATATGACCAGCTGTTAATATTATACCTATTTTGCTGATGAGGAGAATGAGGCTCAGAGGGGTGCAGTAACTTGACCAAGGTCATTCAGCTCTAAGGGAGGCGGGCTGGGACTAGACCCTGGGCTTATCTGGGGCTCTCCTTACTGCTTTAGGCTGCACTGAAGCACTGTGGCTACTGGGAGAGAAAAGGGCAAAGAGGCTGGGAATCAGGTGTGTATGGCAAAGGCTCAGTCCAGTCCCTGTGGTAGAAGAGGGGAGAGGGCCCTGGGATGCCCTAGTGTGGCCTCCTCTAGGTCACTAGCATTAGTTCAACACTATTAATAAATCTTTAATTCAGCTCAATCACTCTGGGAATAGGAAGGGTAGAGACTTCCTATGGTATTTTTTTTTTCTTTCTTTTTTTTTTTATTAAATCACAGCTGCGTACATTAGTGCAATCAAGGGGTATAATGTGCTGGTTTCATATACAATCTGAAATATTTTCATCAAACTGTTTAAGATAGCCTTCATGGCATTTTCTTTTCTTTTTTTTTTCCCCCCCAGTGGTAAGACAGAATTTATTTACAGAAAAGAATACAGAAAACACTAAAGCTCCTGGTAGAGAGAGAGAATGCAAGTGG
>CAUYRH010176478.1:0-10378 GCA_963574655.1 Perodicticus potto | reverse complement strand
AGAACTGGGATTCACCCTCAAGCAGTCTGGCAATAGTCTCTGCACTTAGCAATCGTACTATTCTCACAAGAGATTATACAGGCTGAAATTTAAAACAGCTTCAGGAAGGGATTGTGCTGAATGAGATCCTCCCAAATTCATGTTGCAATCCCAACCCCCACAGTGATCACTGTGGGGGTTGGGATTGCAACATGGGGCCCTTGGAGGGTTATTAGGTCAGCAGGTTTAGTGTCCTTATAAAAGACACTAGCTAGCTAACTCCTTCTACCATGTGAGGGCACAGTGAAAAGGTGCCATCTCTGAATCCAAAAGTTGGCCCTCACAAGACAGCAAAGCTGCTGGTGACTTGAGCATGGATGTCCAGCCTCTAGAACTATAAGAAATTTCTATTGTTTACAAGCTACCCTATTTAAGGTATTTTGCTATAGCAGCCCAAATAAACTAAAACAGATGGATAAAAATCCTGATTATTTTTTCCAAAATTAAGTGAAGGGTAAAATGTGGGCTTTTCAGAATATTTGGGATAGCCTTGCTCTTTGCAGATGATGTTAACACAGCCCATCTCATACATGCCCCGCATGTGCCCACCCATCCACCTGTTTAAGTCCTTCTTTGATCTCGTTTTGAAGCCCTTTCCTAATCTCCACTTTTTCTGACCCTTCAGTGTAGGTTACATCCCTACCTCCCATTCCCCGACCTCTCAAAATTGATAAGGTATGTAATTATTTAACATCTGTCTTCCATACTAGACAGAATAATTTAGGGGGTCTGTTTTGCATTATTTAATCCCCATTGTCTAGCACAAGGGTCAGCAACCTATGGCCTATGGGCCAAATGTAACCTACTCTGTTTTGCAACACATTTGTATTGGCACACAGCCACACCAATTTATTTATATATTATCTATGACTGCTTTTTTACAATAGCAGCATTGAGTAGTTGCAACAGACATCATGCAGCCTGAAAAACCTAAAAATTATTTACTACGTGGCCCTCTACAGAAAAAGTTTGCCAATCGCTGGCTAGCTCTTAGATATACAAGAGATACTTATTTAATGAATGAACATACTTATTCAATGAATGAACATACTTATTCATAATTATTTATTTAATAAATATTTATATGGGATTTACTATTGTAAGACACTGTTCCAAGTGGCTTACAAATTTTAACTCATTTATTCCTCATAACAAATCAACAAGACAGGTAGTATTATTATTCCCATGTTACAGAAGAAGAAACTAGGAAATGAGGCCGGGCGTGGTGGCTCTTGCCTGTAATCCTATCACTCAGGGAGGCCGAGTAAGTGGATTGCTTGAGGTCAGGAGTTCGAGACCAGCCTGAGGAAGAGTGAGACTCCATCTCTACTAAAAATAGAAAAAATTAGCCGAATGTTGCGGGTGTCTGGTAGGCAAGAGGATCACTTGAGCCCAGGAGTTTGAGGTTGCTGTGAGATATGAGGCCATGGCACTCTATCCAGGGCAACAGAGTGAGACTCTTTCTTAAAGAAGAAAAAAAAAAGAAAGAAAATAAACTAGGACATGAAAGGTTGAATATCTTGCCCAAGATTACATAGGTTGTAAGTAGCTGAGCTGGGGTTCAAAACCCAGGCATTCAGGCTCCAGAGTCCATGTTGTCTATTCTGTGTAAGGGGCCATGGGTCAGACCTAGTTTTCCTGGTGTTGTGATGAGATGACTGCTGAGTGGTTTGAGAAGGGGAAGGATGTGGTCAAAACAGCAAAAGAAGATAAAGTGGCTTAACTCCACACAGCCTCTAGGACTTGGTTGATAACGAGGAGATGCTAAAAAATTAAAAATTAGCAAAGCATCATTAGGCCTTCACCATAGCTACTGAAACCAAGCAAGTTTTCTCTAAAAATAAGTTGGGATTGTTACCTCCCTACTTGTAACTGGTTAACATTATTAATTAAAGCTTCTAGTTAAAGTAGGACCAGTTTATTTTACTCTCGTATGTAGCCAAACACTAAACTGCTCCTCTGACATAGTTAATTATCTTCTAGTCCATCCCACCATGGAACAAGGCAGTAACACATGATGGGTTTGGTGCAAATTCATCCTACTCCTGAAAAACTAAAAAGCCCGTAACTACAGTCATCGTATTAGACACTTCCTCTTCCTATCTCTGCACTGCCTGGGCTCTATGCCACCTGCTGATAAAGAGCAGCAAATGTCATCAAATGCAGTTATGGCTCCTAGGTACCATCCTGGGCTGCCAATGAGCCCTTGCTACTGACTCGACTCCTTTTTTGATCTGCAAGGGGTAGTCAACTTGTTGGTAAGGCTTATGAGACCTTATTGTATATGGTTGTAAGGGGTCAGCCGACGCAGATTGTTGAAAAATAAAGGTGTGAGAGAGGTCAAGAGAGTCTTTTCTTGGTAGGACAGGCAGGATCCTGGGGTAGCACATCCACACTGGGGGCCGAAGCTTGAAATCTAGGTTGAGCTTGAGGTTAGACCTGCCTAGCAGCTTCGAAGCTTGAAGTCAAAGGTGATCTGAAAGCCACTATCAGGGGAAAAGCTGCAAATGAAATCCAGGCAGATAATCCAACTCAAATGTCAATCCCAGTGGGCACAGTCCAGGGACAGTATCTGGGCTCTGCAAAGCTAGTGATATAACCAGGCACAACAGAAAAGGGCAAGAAGGATCAGGAGAGTGAGTCAGAGGCAGAACCAGTGGAGATTCCCTGAGCTCTTGGGACAGAGTTGCAGAAGCATTTTATTGGGTGACTTGGCCTTGGCCTTGAGTAGAGATAACCCCCACACACATACTACCACCAAAACGAGGCAGCATAGTGAGGTGGGTGGGTTAGGAACACAGACTCTTTACCATTGGACTGTCAGAATTTAAATTCAACTGCACCCTAGGTTACCAATGAGTCCTGCTCATTAGCTCTGTGATCTGTGGCTAGTCATTTACACCACTCCAACCTCAGTTGCCAAGTCTGTAAAAGGGAGATAATTACAGTGTAGTACTTACTCTGATGGATTGTCAAAATAAGATAACATGGTAAGTACTTAGCATGCATAAGCAATAAATATTGTCTAATATTATTTTGTAAAAGGCATCAAATTGGCTTAGACAAAAGCTAAGTGTAAGCCAGTTCCAGGCAAAACCTGCCTATTGCCCACACCCTGACTGGAGATCCATGAGCAGATAGGAGGCAAGGGTGGTTTCTCCTGCTGCTGCTCCTGTGGTTGGCACTGCAAAGGCCACTGCTTTGCAGACCAGCTGGCAGCAGCAGTGCAAGGCAAGTAAAATCATTCTTTGATCTCATCTTTTGCAGGGGAGTTTTTCTTTCACAACAATTTTTTTTTGAGACAGGGTCTCACTCTGAAGGCCTGGCTACTATGCCATGGTGTCACAGCTCACAGCAACCTCAGACTCCTGGGCTTGAGCAAACCTCTTGCCTCAGCTCCCAAATGACTAGAACTCCAGGCTCCAGGCACAATGCCTGGCTAGTTTTTCCTATTTTTAGTAGAGATGGGGGTCTCACTCTTTCTCAGGCTGGTCTCCAACTCCTAAGCTCAAGCAATCCACCTGCCTGGTCCTCCCAGAGTGCTAGGATTACAGGTGCAAAGCACTGTACCCGCCCTACACAACCATCTTTATTCCTGCAAACGAGCAGGTCCTGTTAGCCCGATCCCATGAAAGAGAAAAGCCCCTGACATATTCATGCCAATATAGGTGCAGGAGACTGGATGTTGTCCACGTTCAAGAACTATCAGGGCTTGGTCATATCACTGGAGACACGTGAAGGTGGAAAGGTAAGATGTGGGTCTGGAAGCCTTATAATTTTAGCGATATGGGTCTGCTTGGTAGAGAAATTGCTAAAAAGAAGGCCCTACCTTGCACTGCAGGCATGTTGCCATCCGTTTTGCTTTACAAAGTGTGTAGGCCAGTGTTTCTCAAAGTATATGTCTCATCGCCACTTGCATCACAATCTACTGTGGAGACAGCTAAAAATGCAGATTCTCGACCTCTGAGTTCTGACTTTACTAGGTCAACCATCTGCATTTTTAATGAGCTCTCGAGTTATTTCTATTATTCTTTTCCTAATAATTTAATTTCTGAACAGATGATACTCTCACATCATACACAAATTTAAAAATATAAAAATGTATAACATGAAACTCTCTCCCATTGCTGTCCCGGTTCCTACCTTACCCCACCCCCACCTACCCTACAGATCCAGGTAACTACTGCTATTTATTTTTTATGAATCCTTTCAGAGTTTCTTAATCAGATACAAGCAAGTGCAGATTATACACACACACACACACACACACACGCACGCACACAGTGACCATAAAGTTTGTGTGCAATTAAAAATAGTTATATATATAAAACAGAGTTTCTATAACATATATAATCTATAATGCCTACTATAAAAAGTATATTTTAGACTAATAATCTATTATACACAATTTATATTAGAGATTATATAACTATAATATATAATCTTTATAGTTATATGTAATATATCATCAGTACATAATCATATAGATTATATAATATATAATCAATGGTGGCTCACACCTGTAATCATAGCACACAGGGAGGCAAAGGCAGGTGGATTGCCTGAGTTCAGGAGTTCAGAGACCAGTCTGAGCAAGACTGAGACCCCATGTCTAAAAATAGCCAGGTATTGTGGAGGGCACCTAAAGTCCTAGGTACTTGGGAGGCTGAGGCAAGAGGATCACTTGAGCCCAAGAGTTTGAGGTTGCCGTGAGCTAGGACCCCATGGTACTCTACCAAGGGCAACAAAGTGAGATTCTGTCTCAAAAAAAAAAAAAATATATATATATATATATGTATACCTAAAAGGTATAGGTTATATAAATTTAAATGACTTCCCCTCACAAAAACTAGAATACTTTACACACAGTTTTGTTCCTTTAAAAATAATTTAATTTAGGCTCGGTGCCTGTGGCTCAATGGGCTAGGGCACCAGCCACCTACACCTGAGCTGGAGGGTTTGAATCCAGCCTGGACCCGCCAAACAACAATGACGGCTGCAACCAAAAAGTGGCTGGGCATGGTGGTGGGCGTCTGTAGTCCCATCTACTTGGGAGGCAGAGGCAGGAGACTCGCTTGAGCCCAGGAGTTGGAGGTTGCTGTGAGCTGTGATGCCACTGCACTCTATCCAGGGTAACAGCTTGAGGCTCTGTCTCAAAAAAAATAAAATAAAATAAATTTAATTTAGAAGTCATTCCATGTCTGTTATAGTGAATTTCCTTACTAGTTTCACAGCTATATAGTATTCCATTGGGTGGATTTGCTAGACTTTATTTAACCAGTTACTTTTTGATGGACAAATGGGTTATTTCCAATATTCCAGGAATACAATCAATTGAAGTACCAAATTACCCTGTACACACATCATTTTGCAGATGTAGGATAAATTGCCAAAAAGAGAGTTGCTTTTTTATTTTTTTTGAGACAGAGTCTCACTTTGTTGCCCTTGGTAGAGTGCCGTGGCATTACAGCTCACAGCAACCTAAAACTCTTGGGCTTAAGCGATTCTCTTGCCTCAGCCTCCCAAGGAGCTGGGACTACAGGCACCTGCCACAACGCCCAGCTTGTTTGTTGTTGTTGTTGTCATTGTCACTGTTTGGCAGGGCCGGGCTGGGTTCGAACCTGCCAGCACCAGTATATGTGGCTGGTGCCCTAGCTGCTGAGCTACAGGCACCAAGCCAAAAAAAAAGAGTTGCTTCTGATGCACACTGAGACTTAGGAATCAGTGGCTTAGGGGTTGCTGATATGATAGGACGAATTTACATTTTTATTAAGCCTTTATTTTGAGACTCTTATAATGGAAGAGCTGGAGTGGGCATTGGAAGTGTTCTTCCTCATTTTTCAGATGAGGATATGAATTCTTGGACGGAGAAGCAATCTGCTCAAGGTTACACAATGTATTGGTAGCAGAGCTGAAACTGAAACCCAGGTCTCCTTAATGCTAGGTGGATGTTCTGCTGCCTGTAATTATCATAAATAAACAAATGTGTAAGTGCTCTGTGCTGTGTACTGTGGTCTCTAGGTGGGGCGAATTCAGCATGCATTGGAAAGATAATGTTACGTAGCCTTGTGCTAAATACCAGGTCTTTGTGGTCATGCAGTGGTAGACTTTCATCAGAATTAAGCAGAGAAACTGTTCTATAAACTATTATGAATGCCTCAGTTTCCACAGAATGAAGAAGAGCCAGCTGTTCCCTATACAACTAATTCAATGTAAATTCTGGGAAAAGCAAAACCTTTGAGTTTCTGTGCACCTTCTTTAATGAGTTTATTAGATAAGGGAAAATGTGACTAGTGACTTGTTACTAAAGACCAAACTATGGGTTTGGAAAATCTCAATGGGGCCCTAGTTATTATTCTGTACATCTATTTTGTGATGTAGAGAAAGCCTCCTTGAGCAAACCAAGGTCTTTCAGAAAAATAAGTGATGTCTGAAAGTCTTCCCTCTTAAAATCTCTTCCCCAACAAAAGAAATAGATTTTTTCCAGTAATGGCCTCCATGAGATGTTTGCTGCGTCTGTCACCATTTATTCATCGTGGGCCTAAGATGGAGTGGTGTCAAAGCAACCCTCATCAATCGCAAAGCTGTGCAGATACTTTTGTACTGACTTCAACATTTGTCCTCATTATTTTAGCCAAACAAAGTGGAAGTGTTTTGTTGGGTTGTGTTTTTTAATCAGGGTGATCATTTGGTAGTGTCTTATGCAAAGAGGTGAGATGGTTTGTTTGTCATCTTTATTTGTGTCCTCAGCTTAAAAGGTACAAATATCCTAGTGAAAGAGTTCTAGACAGACATCAAGGGAGCCTGAGATTTTGAGCTGTAAGGGCTGTGTGCACCAGTCAGAGACGATGCATCCTTTATCCCATTATCAGCCACTCTACAGTTCTAATTTTGATGAGAACAAGACAATTGTTAAGTGAAGTGTTCCTCACTTAACAGCTTAATCAACCACAGCTATAACAGCCTCCTCTTTGTCTGGTCAGCAATCACTTGTGTCTTCAGAGAGAGGGGAGTGGCAGAGCAAGCCTTCGGAAAATAGCAGGTGAAAGCAGCTAAAGGAAATTAAATTGTAAGTTCTTTTTAAACTCTGAAACATAGATAGCCTAATGCAACCAAGAGAATCTACCAGGTCTGACAAATAAGTTCATGAACTCATCCTGGAAAAAGTGCTACAGACCTCATTGATGAAAATTACTATGGCCACCTTCAAAGTCCTCCCCTTGGGAAGCTACACACAGATACCAGCACCTAGTCCACCCTTCAAAGCAATTGTGACATACTTTTTCTGGAATGGCCATCAAAGCAGTCATTGCATTACCCTTGATGTCCTGATATCTTCCTTTCAATGTTTCTTTTATCTTCAGGTAAAGAAAAACATCACTAGAGGCCAGATCAGGTGGGGAGAGAGAGTGTTCCCATACAGTTATTTGTTTATCAGCTAAAAATTCCTTCACGGACAGTGCTGTGTGAGCCGCTGCATTGTCATGGTGCAAGAGCCATGAGTTGTTGGCCAAGATTTTCAGTTCAGATTTTCCTGTTCCTCTATTGATGTTTACTGGGTCTGCTGTGCTTCTCATAGTCCACCGGTAATTTTGACACAGAATTCAACAAATTTTTGCAATGTTTTTATCAGTTCTGCTCATTACTGGCCGCCTTAACCTCTCTTCATCAGTGATGCCTTCTCTTCCCTCAGAAAAATGTTTAATCCATGTGTACGCTGCTATTTTCATCATGGCCTGATCCCCATAAACTTGGGCTAACATGTATCTGATTTCACCTTCACTCTTGCCAAATTTAACAAGAAACTTAATGTTTATTTATTGCTCTAATTCAAGTTCTGGCATTTTCATGACTGCACCCAAAAACATGCAATAATAACAAATGCCACTCAGAAGACACTGCCACACAACATAGCTGTGAGACACTGTTATACCAAGGTTATGAACCCTTATAGTCTTGTCTGTACAGTTCTGCCAACATAAGCTCATGGAGGCAAGTTCACAAACTTTTTTTTTTTTTTTAAGACAGAGCCTCACTTTGTCACCCTGGGTAGAATGCTGTGGCATCATTGTTCACCCTAACCTCAAATTCTTGGGCTTGAGCAATCCTCTTGACTCAGCCTCCTGAGCAGCTGAGACTAAAGGCACCTGCCACTACACCCAGCTAGTTTTTTTCCTCTATTTTTAGCAGAGATGGGGTCTCACTCTTGCTCAGGCTGGTCTCAAACTCCTGAGCTCAAGCAATCCACTTGCCTCAGCCTCCCAGAGTGCTAGGATTATAGACATGAGCCACCGTACCCAGCCAATTTTACAAACTTAATTGTCAGAACTCATAGATAGAATTGTTTTTGTTTCTTCCTGAAATGTTCGGTGGAATTCACCAGCAAAATGATCTGGGCCTGGAGTTTCCTTGAGAGAGGGATTTTAAATACAAATTCAATTTCTATAACAGTTATAGTGTTATTCAGGTTATCTATTTCTTCTTGGGTGGGCTTTCATAGATTGTATCTTTCAAGGAATGTATGTGTTCATTTCATCTAAGATTTTAACTGTTTAGGAATAAGTTGTTTATAATATTCCTTTATGTTTCTTTTAATATCTGTATTTATGTCACCTCTCTCATTAACAGCTATCAATTTTTTTTTTTTTTTTGAGACGAATCTTACTTTGTCACCCTGGGTAGAGTGCTGTGGTGTCATAGCTCACAGCAACTTCAAAGTCTTGGGCTTACGCAATCCCCTTGCCTCAGCCTCCCAAGTAGCTGGGACTACAGGCTTGCATCACAAGGCCCAGCTAATTTTTCTATTTTTCTTTTTTTTTGAGGCAGAATCTCACTATGTCACCTTTGACAGAGTGCCATAGTGTCACAGCTCACAGCAACTTCAAATTCTTGGGCTTAAGCAATTCTCTTGCCTCAGCCTCCCAAGTAGCTGGGACTATAGGTGCTGGCCACAACACCCGGCTATTTTTTTGTTTCTTTGGTTTTTTGCTTGTTTAGAAGGCTCCAGCCAGGTTCAAACCCACCAGCCCCGGTGCATGTGGCTGGTGCCCCACCTGCTGAGCTACAGGCACCGAGCCAAATTTTCTTTTCTTTCTTTTTTTTTTTTCACTCATACAAATTCAAGTTCAGGTTTATTTAGGAAGAATCACACCTAGAACCACTTAAGTTATTTCATTAGCCACAAAGATCAGAATAGCAAACAACCCAACACTTAACCAGAGACTTAACCAGAGAAAATGATACAAAAGATCAGGTTGTGCAACCCCAATTCAATCCTAAATTTTCAATCCTAACTCTGCTTCCCCACCCACTAAAATGAAAGCACATGCCTCTAACCACCCCACCTCCTGCACTCAAATCTCAGACCTCACAATCACCTAAAGCCCACACCCTATGTAACTGTCATCCCTGTCGCCACCCATTGAAGGATTTTACAGGATATGCACAGACTAACAACTATAATCTCAAATGGGTGGTGGGCCTTCTGTTTCCACTCTCCTACTCTTGAATAGGATTTCTGAGAGGTGACTGCCTGGATGTTACTTGAGTACTCTTGTGTTTTGTTTTCTTTTTTATTGTTGAATCATAGCTGAGTACATTAGTGCCATCAAGGGGTCCAATGTGCTGGTTTCATATACAATCTGAACCATTTTCATCAAACTGTTTGACATAGCCATCATGTCATTTTCCATTTTTAGTAAAGACAGGGTCTCACTCTTGCTCTAGCTGGTCTTAAAGTCCTGAGCTCAAGTAATCTACCTGCCTCAGCTTCCCAGAGTGCTAGTATTACAGATGTGGGCCACCATGCCCAGTCTATCACATTTTTTTTGAGACACAGTCTCATTATGTCACCCTTGGTAGAGTGCTGTGGCATCACAGCTCACAGCAACCTCTAACTCTTAGGCTTAAGCGATTCTCTTGCCTCAGCCTCCCAAGTAGTTGGGACTACAGGCACCCACCACAAAGCCTGGCTATTTTTGTTGTTGCTGTTGCCGTTGTCATTACTGTTTAGCTGGCCCAGGCCAAATTCAAACCTGCCAGGCTCAGTGTATGTGGCTGGCACCGTAACCACTGTGCTACAGGCACCAAGCCTATCACATTTTTTTGACCATCTCAAAATACCAGCTTCTGTTTTCATTAACTTTCTGCATTTTTTTCTGTTTTTTTCTTCTTTTTTTTTTCTCCTGGTTCAATATTTGGTATTTTATTTATTCTGTTGACTTTAGGTTTCTTTCATTTTGTCTTCTTTTCCTAGGGTTTTTTTTTTTTTTTTTTTTTTTTTTTGAGACAGAGCCTCAAGCTGTCACCCTGGATAGAGTGCCGTGGCATCACAGCTCAC
>CAUYRH010176476.1:0-11474 GCA_963574655.1 Perodicticus potto | reverse complement strand
AATTGGAGGTTGCTGTGAGCTGTGATGCCACAGCACTCTATCCAGGGTGACAGCTTGAGTCTGTCTCCAAAAAAAAGATATTGAGAGAGACTATACTTGACCTAATTTTTATTATGGTATGTTGTTACAATTGTTCTGTTCTTAGTTATGTTGTCATTCTCTTTCTGTATCCTATAAATTGAACTTTATCATAGACATGTATGTATGGGGAAAAGTACAGTCTTTATGTCCCGTGGTTTCAGTTATCTACGCGACTTTTTCTTTTCTTTTTTTTTTTTTTGAGACAGACTCAAGCTGTCACCCTGGATAGAGTGCTGTGGCATCACAGCTCACAGCAACCTCCAATTCCTGGGCTCAAGCGAGTCTCCTGCCTTTGCCTCCCAAGTAGCTGGGACTATAGGCACCTGCCACAATGCCTGGCCATTTTTTGGTTGCAGCCATCATTGTTGTTTGGCGTGCCCAGGCTGGATTCGAACCCGCCAGCTCAGGTGTTCATGGTTGGCGCCTTAGCCGTTTGAGCCACAGGTGCTGAACCTCTTTTTTTTTTTTTTGTTGAGACAGAGTCTCAAGCTGTTGCCCTGGATAGAGTGCTGTAGCATCACAGCTCACAACAACCTCAAACTCCTGGGCTTAGGTGATTCTCCTGCCTCCGTCTCCCCATAGCTGGGACCACAGGCGCCCGCCACAACGCCTGGCTATTTTTTGGTGGCAGCCATCATTGTTGTTTGGTGGGCCCAGGCTAGATTCGAATCTGCCAGCTCAGGTGTATATGGCTGGCACCTTAGCCACTTGAGCCACAGTCGCCGAACCTAAGGCTTTTTTTTTGGAGACAGAGCCTCACTATGTCGCCCTTGGTAGAGTGCTGTAGTGTCACAGCTCACAGCAACCTCAAACTCTAGTACTTAAGCGATTCTCTTGCCTCAGCCTCCCAAGTAGCTGGGACTACAGGTGCCTGCCACAACACCTGGCTTTTTTTTTTTTTTTTTTTGCAGTCATTGTTGTTTTGCTGACCCAGGTCAGATTCGAACCCACCACCCTGGGTGCATGTGGCCAGTGTCCTACCCACTGAGCTATGGGCTCCACCTTTTTTCTTTTTTTGAGACAAGAGTCTCACTTTGTTGCCCTTGGTAGAGTGCCCTGGCGTCATAACTCAACAGCAACCTAAAACTCTTGGGTTCAAGTGATTCTCTTGCCTCAGCTTCCCAAGTAGCTGTGACTATAGGTACCCACCACAATGCGAAGCTGTTAGAGATGGGGTCTCACTCTTGCTCAGGTTGGTCTCAACCTCTGAGCTCAAGCAGTCCACCCATCTCGGCCTCCCAAAGTGCTGAGATTATAGCCATGAGTCACTGAGCCTGGCTTCCTATATTTATTCTAATCTTTTTTTTTAGAGTCTCATTATGTTGCCCTCAGTAGAGTGCTGTGGCGTTACAGCTCACAGCAACCTCCAGCTCTTGAGTTTAGGTGATTTCTCTTGCCTCAGCCTCCCGAGTAGCTGGGACTATAGGCGCCCAGCACAATGCCTGGCTATTTTTTTTGTTGCAGTTTGGCTGGAGCCAGGTTTGAACCTGCCATCCTTGGTATATGGGGCCAGCGCCCTACTCACTGAGCCACAGGTGCCGCCCCCTATGTTTAATCTTAATAAAGTACCTATTTAGAACTACAAATGACCTTATTCAAAGGTATATATATTAATGATAGGTTTAGATATTAATTTTTGATCTTAATGATCAGGTTTCACGTTGTAAGGAACGAATTGATAGAATGAGGACTCTTAATATTTTTGTTTGTTGTTTTGAGACTGAGTCTTGCTCTGTTGCCCTAGTTAGAGTGCTATGACATCATAGCTCACAGCAACCTCAAACTCGCGGGTTTAAGTGATCCTCTTGCCTTAGCCTCCCAAGTAGCTGGGAGGACTGGGTCTCGCTCTTGCACAGGCTAGTCTTAAACCCCTAAGCTCAAGGGATCCACCTGACTCACCCTCCAGAATGCTGGGATTACAGGTGTGAGCCACCTTGCCCAACCCATATTTGTGCTTTAATTCAACTATTAGCACTTCAGAATTTTAAAGGGCATGTGAAGCAAGGATACCAAACATCTTGTTTCCATTTGAAAATCCAAATGCTGAGGAGACATAAGGATAGATTTTGGACATTCAGAACTATACTGATAACAGATGGTTATTTATAATGAGGGAAATACCAGATGATTAAAAATAATAAATTAGTTTACAACTAAAACGTTTTAAAACAATGTGAAACCCTTAAGTTGGTTTAATACAAATTGAAAAGTGGTAGGTATTTATTCACTCTTAAGTGTGAAAATTTAGTTTGTCTCAAGATAGGCCAGTAATGACTAGAGGTCCTCAAGGAGTTCATTCTCCACTATGAGAGACAAACAAAAGAAATCTGTTATAATTAAGTCATTATCTGATAAGGGCTTTGTGAAATGGACTGTCTAGTGAGGGAGAATTTGTGAAAACCTCTGGATACAGGGTTTCTTAACCAATTATAGTTTTTCTGGATCAGTTTACATGTTAAATCTTTTGTCCTGATGGGGTCATAGAAGCATCATTATGGTAAATTATACTAGTATTCTTAAATACGGATTCTCTTACAGAGTACAAGTCATACTTGAGACTACTTACTGTTTTGCTTTATTTGGCCTAAAAATAGCTTTGCTAGATTAGAATGATTAGAGTGATTTTTATCTTCAAAACTAGTTATATGAGTTATCCCCTAGGAGATCAGGGGCTTAACCCATACTCCCTGCTGCATAAATAAACACAAAAACTAGGTATTATCAGAATTTATACAATGTGATCTTGAATCATTTCTGAAGGGTGGGAATTTGCAGCAGCCTTGCTAATTACTTGAGGTCTGGCTGGGCAGAATAGCTTTGCATTTGTTTTCTTGGGAGGTTAAATAACCTGGTAAAATACTGAGCTCTTGGCTTGGCGCCTGTTCCTCAAAGGGCTAAGGTGCCAGCCACGTACACCTGAGCTGGCGGGTTCGAATCCAGCCCGGGCCTGCCAAACAACGACGGCTGCAACCAAAAAATGGCCGGGCGTTGTGGCGGACGCCTGTAGTCCCAGCTACTTAGGAGGCAGAGGCAAGAGACTCGCTTGAGCCCAGGAATTGGAGGTTGCTGTGAGCTGTGATGCCACAGCACTCTATCCAAGGTGACAGCTTGAGGCTCTGTCTCAAAAAAGCAAAAACAAAAACAAAAAACTGAACTCTTGTCCTGCTGCAGTTTACTTAGTTGTTACACTATGCACTAACCTGGATGGCAGGTTATCCTAGTGTGTACTTGAAAATCTGTGGCTGAAGTTTATATCTAAGAGTAATAAAATTTTAAGCTTTAAAATGTGAAATTAGGCTCCCTACTTGAAGTAGATATTAAATAACATTTGAATATTAGAGACCAATATTGTACCCACAGTTGGGATTTTAGTCTTTATGTGATATGAAACAGTAGACATTTCTAAGACTTGGAATAGATAAAAGTCTTTTTGTTTAGGATAGAAAAAAAATATTTTTAACCATTTAGGAAATACTCAACTTTGGTTAGTTTTCATGAAGATAAACAAATCATGAACTGTAGTAGATTAGGTCATTTTATATTTTTTACCAAGGATAACTATCCTCTTTTTTTTTTTTAATGTGGTCTTGGTAAATGCAAGCAAGCATTTTTTTTTTTTTTTTAAAGAGAGTCTCACTTTATCACCCTTGGTAGAGTGCCACGTCGTTACAGCTCACAACAACCTCCAGCTCCTGGGCTTAGGTGATTCTCTTGCCTCAGCCTCCCGAGTAGCTGGGACTACAGGCACCTGCCACAACGCATGGTTATTTTTTTTTTTGTTGTTGTTGCAGTTTGGCCGGGGCAGGGTTTGAACCCACCACCCTTGGTATATGGGGCTGGCGCCCTACTCACTGGGCCACAGGCACTGCCTGCAAGCATTGCAGCATTTTTTGAAGATACAAAAAGTTCAGTAGATTTAAAGTTTTAAAAAATGTTAATGGGCCAGGCACAGTGGCTCACCCCTGTAATCCTAGCACTCTGGGAGGCGGAGGTGGATAGATTGCTGAGCTCAGGAGTTCAAGACCAGCCTGAGCTTGTGAGAGAAACTCCCCTCCCATCTCTACTAAAAGTAGAAAAACTAGCTGGGCATGGAGGCTGACTCACCTAACTGGTGAGTCTCAACTGCTCCGGAGGCTGAGGCAAGAGGACTGCTTGAGCTCAGGAGTCTGAGGTTGCTGTGAGCTATGATGATGCCACAGCACTCTTCTGTGGGTGACAGAGTGAGACTCTCAAAGAAAGAAAAAAGTTAATGGTAGATAATCACCTGATGTTTTGTGTATATATATACTAGCTCATACCAGAATCAGTATCCATATATTCCAGCAGTTGTATGACCTATTAAATAAGAAAATTACTTTGGAAAAGATTTTATTTTTATCATTTACACAAAATAAGACTACAAATAAGCACATACACAGCAGATTTTTCTTAAGAGGGAGGGACAAGTAGGGAGTGAGAATAGGAGAATGAAACTGTTTTGGGGAGTATTTTGTCAATGCTCTGGTGCTTTTGTTCCTTTATTATTTTCACCTTATTATATGTCAAAAAAAGAAGAAAAATCTCCCTAGGGTATCTGTATCTGGTAGGTAATTTAGAATATTAGTAAGCTAGCTAGTTTTGATTACCATTTCAGAAAACTTGGATTTTACAGAGGACTTGCCTGGTGTGCCTGAAAGTGTGAAGAAGCCCGTAAATAAACAAGGCGATAAATCAAAAGAAAATACCAGAAAGATTTTTAGTGGCCCCAAACGGGTAAGTAAAGCACTATCTGTGGTTTTTATTATTGGAGGGCTCAACTATTAATTTTTTATTTGAAAGTTACTGATAAACATCATAGAAAATGTCTTTCATAAGATATATATGTTAAATCATTTTTCCAAACATTGTAGCCATTTTTTTAAAATTTGTGGTAAAACAGTAGTAATATTATTTTAATCACTCTCCAGTAATACAAGTCAGTAGCATTAATGCTTTCAGTGTTATATAACCATCACCATTGTCTATACCCAAATCTTTTTCATCATCCCCAACAAAAATTCTATACCCATTAACAAATAAATCTCTATTCTCCCTTTCCCACCTCCTAGTAAACATTATTCTACCTTTATTCCCTTTTTTTTTAGAAGCACTAGAGCCCATTGAGGCATTTTATTTTACCTTATTTTAATTTTATTTACTTTTATTTATTTATTATTTTTTTTGGTAGAGACAGAGTCTCACTTTATTGCCCTCGGTACAGTGCTGTGGCATCACATAACTCACAGCAACCTCCAACTCCAAGGCTTAGGCGATTCAGCCTCCCAAGTAGCTGGGACTACAGGCACCCACCACAATGCCCGGCTGTTTTTCTGTTTTGCAGTTCGGCCAAGGCCGGGTTTGAACCCTCCACCTTCGGTATATGGGGCCGGCGCCCTACTCGAGCCACAGGTGCTGCCCTATTTATTTATTTTTTGAGACCGAGTTTCAAGCTGTCGCCTGGCATCATAGCTCAAGAGTGCTGTGGTGTCATAGCTCACAGAAACCTCCAGCTCAGGGTCAAGTGATCCTCTTGCCTCAAGTTTTTCTATTTTTAGTAGAGATGGGAGTCTTGCTTTTGTTTAGGCTGATTTTTTTTTTTTTTTTTTTTTTGGAGACAGTCAAGCTGTTGCCCTGGGTAGAGTTCTGTGGCGTCTTCTCTTGCCTCAGCCTCCCAGGTAGCTGGGACTACAGGCGCCTGCCGCAATGCCCAGCTATTTTTTGGTTGTAGTTGTCATTGTTGGTTGGCGGGCCCGGGTTGGTGAGCTCCGGTGTACGTGGCTGGCGCCCTAGGCGCTTGAACGATAGGTGCTGAGCCTCTCAAGCTGATCTTGAACTGGTGAGCTCAGGCAATCTACCTGCCTCAACCTCCCAGAGTGGTAGGATTATGGCATGAGCCACCCTACCTGGCCAAGAGGCATTTTATTTTATTTATTTTTTTACTTTCTTGGGCATAAAAAGAAAGAAAACCCAGTTGCAAAGTTGGTCATTTCAGTATTAACTAGAAAAGAATAACTTCATTCCCCTCATTTGTGAATGGCAGAACAGTGATATGGAGGAGGCATTTTATTTTTAAGTATGTATTAAATCTCTAGAAAAAGAATCCCAGGATTTTCCCTTTTGTATGTTTTTTTCTTGCTGCTTCATGGTCTCATCATGCCAGCTGAAGTTTGTCAGTACAATGAAATTAAGCTGGCATGATGGGAGGAGATTATTCTTCCATTTTTCTAGATCTTTGAGTTGTATGCACATCAAATCTGGGACTGATCACATGTGTTCAACCTGACTGTGAGGTTCATAACACACTTTTCCTAGCTCTCATCATCCATCATACTTCTCCAATGTAATCACATTTCATCATCACAGTTAGAAACTGGACGATGAGCCCATTGCGGTGGCTCACACCTGTAATCCCAGCACTTGAGAGGACGAGGTAAGTGGATTGCCTAAGCTCACAGATTGGAGACCAGCCTGAACCAGAGTAAGACCCTATCTCTAAAAAATAGGCGTTGTGGCGGGCGCCTGTAGTCCCAGCTACTTGAGAGGCTGTTAAGAGTATCACTTGAACCTAAGAGTTTGAGGTTGCTGTGAGCTAAGATGCTATGGCACTCTACCAAGGGTGACCAAGTGAGACTGTGTCTCCAAAAAAATAGCATCAGCCTGGACACTATTCTATTTTCTGTTTTTATGAATGTGCCTATCTAAATACCTTACATAAATAGAATCATATTTTGAGTCATATTTTGTCCTTTATGTCTGGCTTATTTCACTAAGCATAATGTTGCTAATGCGCATTATTATTTCATTCCTTCTTATGGTTAATCTTCCATTGTGTGATACACTTCCCTCATTTTGTTTATTGATCTCTTGGTAGGCACTTGAATTCTTTTTCTTTATTCTGTTATTGCGATCCTTGGGTACAAATATATTTGTGTCTCTGCTTTTGATTCATTTGAGTATATATCTAGGAGTGAATTTCCTGGGCCATGTGATAGGTTTGTAATTTTTTGAGGAACTGCCAAACTTGTTTTCCACAGTGGCTATACCATACTGTATTTCTACTAGCAGTACAGAGGGCTCTGATTTCTTTATTCTTTATATCCTCATCAATAATGTTTTCTGTTTTTTTTTTTTTTTTTTGATAATAGCTATCCTAATGGATGTGAAGTGTTATCTCATTGTGGTTTGATTTCCATTTAGTGGTAATGAGCATCTTTTCATGTGCTTATTGGCCATTGTATATCATCTTTGGAGAAATGTCTAAGCACTTTGCTTATTTTTGAATTTTTTCTTCGGTTTGTTGAGTTGGAGTTCTTTGTAGTTTCTTCCTGGATGTTAATTCCTCATCAGTTATATGATTTGTAAGTGCTTTCTCCTTTTTTTTTTTTTTTTTTTAGGTTTTGAGACATAGTCTCACTTTGTCACCTTTGGGGGAGTGCCATGGCTTCATAGCTCACAGCAATCTCCAACTCTTGTTCTCAAGCGATTCTCTTGCCTCAGTCTCCTAAGTAGCTGGGACTATAGGTACCCGCTACAACGTCCCGCTATATTTTGAGATGAGGTCTTTCTCTGGCTCAGGCTGGTCTGGAACCTGTGAGCTCAGACAATCTACTCGCCTCAGCCTCCCAGAGTGCTAGGATTATAGGCGTGAGCAACTGTGTCCTGCCTTCCCATTTTTGTTAGTTATTTTTCATTTGCTCTGTTGCTCAGGCTAGAGTGCAGTTGGTGTCATCACAGCTTGCTGCAACCTCCAATTCCTGGGCTCAAGTGATCTTCATAAGTTTAAACTTCCTGCATAGCAGGGACTACAGGCAGGCATGAGCCACCACATCTGACTAATTTTTCTAAATTTTGTAGAGACAGGGTCTCACTGTGTTGCTAGGCTTGTCTCAAACTCCTGGGCTCAAGTGATCCTCCTACATTAGCTTCCCAAAGTGCTAGGATTATGGGCATGAGCCACAGTACCCGGACTCACTTTCTTGATATTGTCCTTTGATGGAAAAAAGTTTCCATTTGGGTATTGAATCTGTTTCAATTTTTGTATGTGATTTAAAGTTAGCGTCCATTTTCATTCTTACAAAGTAATGCCCAGCATTTTTTTTTCTTTTTTTTTTTGTAGAGACAGTCTCTCACTTTATCGCCCTCAGTAGAGTGCCATGGCGTCACATAGCTCGCAGCAACCTCCAACTCCTGGGCTTAGGCGATTCTCTTGCCTCAGCCTCCCGACTAGCTAGGACTGCAGGCGCCCACCACAACGCCTGTCTATTTTTTGTTGCAGTTTGGCTGGGGCCGGGTTTGAACCCGCCACCCTCGGTATATGGGGCCGGCGCCCTACCCACTGAGCCACAGGCGCCACCCACTGCCCAGCATTTCAGTGTGGTCCAGCATAGGTAGTGAAAATAATTTGCTTGACATTATCTTTTTATAAAAAATTACTGGCTTTATTTACATTGCTTGTTTTTTGTTTTTTGTTTTTTTTTGTAGAGACAGAGTTTCACTTTCTCGCCCTCGGTAGAGTGCCGTGGCGTCACACAGCTCACACCAACCTCCAACTCCTGGGCTTAGGTGATTGTCTTGCCTCAGCCTCCCGAGTAGCTGGGACTATAGGCGCCCGCCACAACGCCCGGCTAAGTTATGGTGTTTTATTACTGAAAGTTAACAATTAGAGATTGTCAGCACATTTTTTTTTTTTTTTTTGAGGCAGAGTCTCACTTTGTCACCCTTTGTAGAGTGCCGTGGTGTCATAGCTCGGACACCATGGCACTCATGGGCTCAAGTGATCCTCTTGCCTTATCCTCCCAAGTAGCTGGAACTACAGGCTCCTGCCACAATGCCTATTTTTAGAGGTGAGGTCTTGCTCTTGCTTAGGCTGGTCTTGAATCTGTGAGTTCAGGGTAGTCCACCTGCTTCGGCCTCTGTAATCCCAGAGTGCTAGGATTATAGGTGTGAACCACTGCACCCAACCTAGCACATTTTATTCTTGTAAATTGAATTACTTTTAAGTACCTAAAGAATGAGTGTATCCGTTTTTTGTGGTCTAATCTTTTTTCTTTTACCTGTGTAAAGTATCCTTTGGCAATCTTTTCAAAGTATTTGTGGTATCAGGTGCTTAGGTGATGCTTTTAAGTGTCTGTAAGGTTGGGTATGGCATATGTTAATTTTCAGAGCATCATTTATACCAGCAGTTCTGAACCTGTGGGTCTCAACCCCTTTGTAACAATGAAAATACATCCTGCATATCAGATATTTACATTATGATTCATAACAGTATCAAAATTACAGTTATTAAGTAGCAACGAAAATAATTTTATGGTTGGGGGTCACCACAACATGAGGAACTATATTAAAGGGTCGAGGCATTAGGAGGCATTAGGAAGGTTGAGAACCACTGATTTACACTTCATAAAATTTAAGATCTCAAAGAGCTTTAAATTATATGAGATCTATCAATATGTATCAGATTAGAAATGAAAACAATGCTCGGCGCCTGTGGCTCAAGGGGCTAAGGCACCAGCCACATACAACTGAACTAGTGGGTTCAAATCCAGCCTGGGCCCACCAAACAACAATGACAGCTGCAGGGCGGTGCTTGTGGCTCAGTGAGCAGGGCGCCAGCCCCATGTACTGAGGTTGGTGGGTTCAAACCCAGCCCCAGCTAAAGTGCAACAAAAAACAGCCGAGCATTGTGGTGGGTGCCTGTGGTCCCAGCTATTCGGGAGGCTGAGGCAAGAGAATTGCCTAAGCCCAAGAGTTGGAGGTTGCTGTGAGCTGTGATGCCACGGCACTCTACCAAGTACTACTTGGGATAAGGCAAGAGGATCACTTGAGCCCAGGGGGACAAAGTGAGACTCTGTCTCTTAAAAAAAAAAAAAAGACGGCTGCAGCCAAAAAATAGCCAGGTGCCCATAGTCCCAGCTACTTGGGAGGCTGAGGCAAGAGAATCACATAAGCCCAGGAGTTGGAGGTTGCTGTGAGCTGTGATGCCATGGCACTTTACCAAGGGGGACAAAGTGAGACTCTGTCTCTTAAAAAAAAAATGACAGCTACAACCAAAAAATAGCCAGGCGCCCATAGTCCTAGCTACTTGGGAGGCTGAGGCAAGAGAATCACTTAAGCCCAGGAGTTGGAGGTTGCTATGAGCTGTGATGCCATAGTACTCTACTCAGGGCAACAGCTTGAGGCTCTGTCTCAAAAAAAAAAATAGAAATCAAAACAAATCTCAAATATATTCATAATTCACTTAATAAATGCATTACATGTTAATACAGCATTTTTGTGAAAAATTAATTTCAAAATAAAATTAGAAAAATAGCATTGTTTTGCTTTCTTGGGGCAAATCTCTTTAAAAGGTGACTTAAGGCATCTGGGCCAGCATGGAGGCCCACCCCTATAATCTTAGCATTCTGGGAAGTAAAGGTGAGAGGATTTTTTGAGGTCAGTTTGAGACCAGCCTGAGCAAGGGCTAGATCCATTTGTACAAAAAATAGAAAAACTAGCTGGGTGTGGTGGTGTACACCTGTAGTCCTAGTTACTTGGGAGGCTGAGGCAGGAGGATCATTTGAGCCCAGGACTTTGAAGTTGCAGTGAGCTATGATGATGCCACTTAACTGTGGTAACAGAGGGAGACTGTCAAAAAAAATTTTTTTTTGGATTCTCATATCTTCTATGTTCATTGTGTTTCTATATTCATCATACTGCGTGGGTTGAAATGTATCAAGAGAATGTATGAAGAGGATGAAACAGCACAGATATTTTATTTTTAGTTTTGAGACAGAGTTTCAAAGTGTTGTCCTGGGTAGAGTGCTGTGGCGTCATAGCTTACAGCAACCTCCAACTTGGGCTGAAGCAGTTGTTTTGCCTCAGTTTTTCTATTTTTAGTAGAGATGGGGTTTTGCTTTTGTGCAGGCTTGTCTCTAACTTGTGAGTTGAAGCAATCCACCTGGCTTGGCTCCCAGAGTGCTAGGATTACAGGCGTGGCCTGGCCAGATTTTTTTAAAATTTTATTTATATATTAATTTTTTTGAAGATAATGTCTCACTATGTCGCCCTCAATAGAGTGCTGTGGCATCATAGCTCATAGCAACCTCAAACTCTTGGGCTCAAGCGATTCTCCTGCCTTGGCCTCCCAAGTAGCTGGGACTACAGGCACTGCCACAACGCCTGGCTTTTTTTTTTGCAGTTTTTGGCTGGGCCTGGGTTTGAACCGCCACCTCCAGCATATGGGGCCGGCGCCCTACTCCTTTGAGCTACAGGCGCCACCCATGCCTGGCTATTTTCTATTGCAGTTGTCATTGTTGTTTTAGCTGGCCCTGGCTGGGTTTGAACCTGCCAGCCTCGGTGTACATGGCTGACTCCGTAACTGCTGTGCTATGGGCACT
>CAUYRH010176474.1:0-23067 GCA_963574655.1 Perodicticus potto | reverse complement strand
CTGGCGTGGATGTGGAGAGAAGGGAACACTTTTACACTGCTGGTGGGACTGCAGACTAATACAACCTTTTTGGAAGGAAGTATGGAGAACTCTCAAAGAACTCAAGCTAGACCTCCCATTTGATCCTGCAATCCCATTACTGTGCATCTTCCCAGAAGGAAAAAAGTCCTTTTATCATAAGGACACTTGCACTAGACTGTTTATTGCAGCTCAATTTACAATCGCCAAAATGTGGAAACAGCCTAAATGCCCACCAACCCAGGAATGGATTAACAAGCTGTGGTAAATGTACCCTATGGAATACTATTCAGCCATCAAAAAAAATGGAGACTTTACAGCTTTTGTATTAACCTGGATGGAAGTGGAACACATTATTCTTAGTAAAGCATCACAAGAATGGAGAAGCATGAATCCCATGTACTCAATTTTGATATGAGGACAATTCATGACAATTAATGACACAGTGGGGGTGGGGGAAGGGGAGAGCAGAGAGAGAAAGAATGAGGGAGGGGTGGGGAAAGGAAGAGCAGAAAGCCAGAAGGAGCAAGGGGGGTGGGGTCTTGGTGTGTGCCACAACTTTTGGGGGCAAAACACGATTGTAAGAGGGACTTTACCTAACAAATGCAACCAGTGTAACCCTCAGTGAATCTCCAACAATAAAAAACAAAAAAGAAAATATAAACAGAAACAGATTCAGAGGTTAGAACACATTTTTAAAATGATGAGTCCAGTGTGCTAGATTTTTTTTTCTTGTCTTTTTTCTTTCTTTTTTTTTTTTTTGCAGAGACAGAGTCTTCACTCTATCACCCTCGGTAGAGTGCCGTGAAGTCATAGCCCACAGTAATCTCCAAATCCTGGGCCCAGGCGATTCTCCTGCCTCAGCCTCCCGAGTAACTGGGAGCACAGATGCTCGCCACAACACCCAGCTATTTTTTAGTGCAGTTTGGTAGGGGCTGGGCCTGAACCCGCCACCCTTGGCACATAGGACCGGTGCCCCACTCATGGAGCCACAGGTGTTGCCCTCTTTTCTTTTCTTTTCTTTTCTTTTCTTTTTTTTTTTTTTTTTTGAGACAGAGTATGGTTTTGTTGCTGGAGCTAGACTACCATGATTTCAGCCTAGCTCACAGCAACCTCAAACTCCTGGGCTCAAGTAATCCTCCTGCCTCAGCCTGCTGAATAGCTACAGGAGCTATTCAGGAGCCTGCCACAATGGCCAATTTTTCTGTTTTTAGTAGAGATAGGGTCTCGCTCTTGTGAGGTTGGTCTCAAACTGCTGACCTCAAGCACATCTTCCCACTATGCCTTCCCAGAGTCTAAGATTACAGGCTTGAGCCACCAGGCCCAGCCCCAGTATGCTACCTTTTAAATTCAGTATGTCTATATGACATTTAAATGCAAAAGTAAAGAAGGTAGTTACACAGAGAATGTTATTCAGGAACATTTTTTCCCCTATACCTGATGTTTCCACGCTGTGGGAGCTTCATTTGAGTAACATCTCCATTCTCCTTTCTCCTGTACCTTCACCTGATAATTGAATTTGAAGGAACAAATTGAGCTATGTATGGCTTATCCCAGTTTTTCTTATTCCTTTGCTTTCTGCTTATCTGTAGGGAACCATGTCCAGAAAATAGAATACTAAAGCAGCCTGGAGGACAGAGGACAAAGCAGAAGCTGTAAGGATGTCTAGGCAGCCAGCCTATAATAAAAGAAAGGTTATTCTTCCAGAGAGGGTGTTGGGAATGGATGCTGAGAGAAGAGAGGTCCTTAGGACCAAAGAGAGCCCAGATAAATCAGAGAAGTACCAGAGAAAAGCTTACTCTGAGACAGAGGCCATCATCTTGGCAGAATCCAGCCACAAAAGACAAGACCAGACAGAGCCAGAGAGGGAGACCAGAGACATGAGGCAATGTCTGCCTTCCCGTCCAGTGACCTTCAATCTAGTAAACCAGAAAAGGGAAGGGACTGCCCTGCAAGGTGGCTCACACCTGTAATCCTAGCCCTCTGGGAGGCCGTGGCAGATGGATCACTTGACCTCAGGAGTTCAAACCCAGCCTGAGCAAGAAACCAGCCTGAACAAGAGACCAGCCTGAGCAAGAGACTTTGTCTCTACTAAAAATAGCAAACAAGCCATTAGAATTCAGTTATCATTCTAATCACATCTCCTCTTTTTCACCATCTGAGGCTTGACTCATGGTTTGAGAACTTTCAGAATCAGCACTTTCACTATTCCTCCCCTCCCTTTTCTTTCTTTCTTTCTTTCTTTTTTTTTTTTTTTTTTTTTGAGACAGAGTCTCACTTTGCCACCCTGGGCACCCTGGGTAGAGTTCTATGGCATCATAGCTCACAGCAACTTCAAACTCTTGGGCTTAAGCAATCCTCTTGCCTCAGCCACCGGAGTAGCTGGGACTGCAGGCTACAGGCATGGGCCACTGCACCTGGCTAGGGTAGAGCAAACTGCAGGATCTGCTTGACACATCAGGAAGGACCTACCGAGAAAGGGAGCGCTGACACGTGTACAGAACAGAAAGCACAGGTGAGGACAGAGGTGGAAGAAAAATAAAATCTCCAATGTTTATATCCCATCAAGTTCATTCTTTGTAATAAATAGGTGGTGTTCAGATGGGCATTTTTCTGGATTTGAAGGTCATGATATTTTCTAAGATTTAATCAAAAAAGGTAAAGATTGTTTTAGTGAGAAGAGAAGAGGAGTAAGGGAAGAACCCAGGAGTATGCCAACATTTAGGGGTCAGGAATGGGAAGAAGAGCCAGTAAAGAAGACTAACAAATTAGGAGAGTCAAGCCGGCAGAAGAGTTCAGGAAGGAAGCAGTTCCACCATAATCTACGCTGCATAAACACCACCTGACAGATCCCAAGCCCCACCAGCCCATGGATACAAATCTGATCATGTTCATCGTCAACTTCACAGTCTCAACCTCTGTCTGTACAATTGTTGTCACTCTTCTTCCCCAAAGTCTCCTTTTCTGTCAGCCTTTCAGGAGAATATTGTTTCTTTGCTGCCTCTTACGGTCCCATTGCCCCACAGCACAACATCTTGAATGAGCTAATAGGACAGCATTTCATTTAGTCCTTCCTGTGGATTCCCTTCCCTACACTTATGGAGAGCATAATAATAGCATAGACTGCCAGCTGTGCTTCTATATCCTTTTTGTTTTTTCTCTGGTCCCAGGCCACCGAGAATAAAGACTACACAAGTTAGCTTTCCTTGAAGTTAGGTAAGGCAATGTGATTAGATTCCAGCAACAGGCTGGGAACAAAAGCAGTGGGTGCAAACACCAGGACAGTTTCCCCCTTCCCCCATTTTTTTCTTTTCCTTCTTCTAGCTTGTTGGAATGTGGATGCTAAAGTGAGAGTAGCCATCTGAGGCCACAGGTAAATGTGGAAATGGGGAGGCCATAGGGACTGACACCAACATGCATCCTCCAGCTCTCTCTTCAATGAAGGCTGCTGAGAGTGATGTCAGTAGACATCTCCCAAACTCCCTTCCCCTTTGGCTCCAGAGAGCCACCTTGCTCAGGGTCACACACATTCTGGGCAGTCCATATTTAATGACAGGCAAATGGGAGAGCATAAAAGCCTGGGCATTTTGGCCTAACTCAAGAAATTCTCTGAGAGGCCCCAGTTTCCCATGGGGTTGGCCATTGCCATCCTTGGGACTACATCACTACTCCACTCTTCCCTCTGCCTGCCCCTGCTGGTCCTCAAACCAGCCAGACCGGTCTCTGTGTAGATGCTCCCTCAGGGTGCAAGTTCCCGATAGTCAGAAAGCTTGACTCCTTCATGTCTATCTGGTCTTTGTTCAAAACTGCCATTCTCAGTGCACCTTGCCCTGAGTGCCCTATTGAATACTGCAGACTGTATCCCCACCAATACTCTTGATCTTCTTTATCCTGTTCTTCTCCCACCCCATAAACCTAGCGCTCTCTAATATTGTCTGTAACATAGTTACTTATTTATTATGCTTTGATCTTCTTTCTTTCTTCCCCCATGGGATATAAGGCCAATGAGGACACACACACAAAAATCTCTGTTTTGTGCACTGACAGGCCTATAGTGATGACCGTCACAGAGCAGGCATCTGCATTCAGTAAACATTTGTTGAATATATGAAGACATGAATAAATAAATCTCTATGGAGAATTTTGTAGATATTCACTGAACAGAGTCTTCAGTTCAAAAAACCATTTGGAATGAATTATTTGGCAGCAGATTCACTATTATATATTCTACATTACCCAACAAAGAAAGATTGGAGTACTCTAAATCACTCCTTTTATAATCTAGATTCATTAACATTTTCCTACACACACATAAACACACCCCTAAGTATTCAGATGCCTTATTTTATAGATAAGACCTGTGATTTCTGTTCTAAGGAGATGTCCATAAAAAAAGAGTGATCTCTTCTAAAATTGGAAATTTAGAAAAAACAGATCTGGTTCGGCACCTGTGGTTCAAGCGGCTAAGGCGCCAGCCACATACACCTGAGGTGGCGGGTTCAAATCCAGCCCCGGCCTGCCAAACAACAATGATGGCTGCAACAAAAAATAGCCGGGTGTTGTGGCGGGTGCCTGTAGTTCCAGCTACTTGGGAGGTGGAGGCAGGAGAATCACTTGAGCCCAGGAGTTGGAGGTTGCTGTGAGCTGCCATAGCACTCTACCCAGGGCGACAGCTTGAGGCTCCGTCTCAAAAAAAGAAAAAACAAACCTGAAATTCTCAAGTGTAGTGACCCAGGCCAGTTTCCTGGCTTTACACTATAGGGTACAGTTACTTCTAGCAGGAACTATTTGTTCTCCAGTACTATTCATTGTAACTGAGTTGTTGGAAACTTTGTTTTGCTTCATATTACCAGTTTCTGAATGAGGTCAGTATTTCTGAAGTTTCAGGAAGTTTCTTTTGAAGTCACCATTCCAAGAAAAACATGAACTAGATCAACTGAGCACCCATGGAGATGGCCTGGGGATTTATTTTTGCAGCTCTGAATTCTCAGGGGGCTTTCCTCTTCCCAACAAATTCTTTTTTTCACCATTGGTCTTAAGAGTTAGTAGGTGATGTACATGTCATTATATCATTCTTATTCAAAACATGATATTATGATTGAATATAACTCAAGCCAATTATTTTTTGTAGAAGACAAAGAACATAATTTTAAAATACTTATAAATAAAGATCATTGGACTAGAAATAAAATATTTAGCATTATTTATTAACTAATTATTAGTTATTAATATGTGGTGATAGGAGAACAAACGTTAATTATATTATTTTTACTCTTTTCAGGTGTTAATAGCTTCACAGGAAAAAGATAATAAGCCATCACTGAAGTTTTTTGTTACACTTGAAGCAACATTGCCCTCATTCAATCTACCCGTCACTTATTCAGGCTCCCAGAAGCAAGCAGAGTTCAGAATGTAATTTTAAAACATTAGACTGAAAATCAAAATGGAGTATATCTTTGGAAAACTTTTCTATCTTTTCAAAATTTTGTTCTGTAGCAAATTATAATAAAGATTCATTAAGAGAAAAATTATCTTTTAAAAAATGTATTAACAAGAATCGAGTTTTTAAAACCTCAGTAAACCCATTTTGATCATGTAGCTTTTTATTTGGCACCCAACTGTTTTTCAATGAAACTTGATATTATTTGTCTTGATATTTTTATGTCTCGATATTATTTTTTCGAAGTTCTTGACATGTAATACATTCCTCACTCATCCCTTGGTCTCAGTAGACAGTTTCTTTTGTGAAAAATAAATAGTTTTTTTGCTTAGTCATCAAAAGCACTCACACAAATTAGCATCTAGAATATTCCTGAAGTGGATGTGTATTGCACTGACCAGATCTGCCTTCAAGACCAAGGTAGTACTCCTCCTAGTTGTAGGACTGTTGTTTACTGAGGGTTCAGCACTGAGTTCCTCCCCTAGGGGTACTGATATCCAAAAACTGACACATGTGTAGGGGTACAATTGTGTCCTAATAGCAAGGCGAGGCAACTTTGAAAGAACATCTTAGCTCTAAAGCTGCCCATGAAAGGGGCAGAGGCCTTTGTTGTTGCTGTTCAACTTCTCCTTCTGCCCAGTCCTGCATTTACCATTGCACAGGCATTGATCCCAAAGCCATTTCCAGCAATTTTCCTGCATGCTGATCTTCATTTCACAGTCTGCTTACTAGGAAGCCTGACCTGCGAGAATTATTCAGTCTTTTCACACAAGTGGTTGAAACCACCACTTTCAGTCACTGTTTAAAAATCTGACATTTTCGGGCAGCGCCTGTGGCTCAAAGGAGCAGGGCGCCAGCCCCATGTGTGGAGGTGGTGGGTCCAGCCCCGGCCAAAAACTGCAAAAAAAACAAAAACAAAACAAAAATGAATAAATAAATAAATAAAAATCTGAAGTTTTGGTGGTAACTTGTATATTAGTCATGGCAAACTATCTTTGTACTATATACCCCCCAAGTGTTTGTTTCTCAATCATGCCATCTGATTATCACAATGTCATTATCATACCCAATAAAAATAATTCCTTAATATATCTAATACTCATCTTCAATAATAAAGAATACATAAATTTAAAAATGTATAAAATACTCAATATGTGTACAGTTATCCCTGGTTGTTCTTCAAAAGTCTTTTTTCGTAGTTCTTCTGATTTCCAGACAATTACTGATAGCTCTGTAATATATAGTTCCAGCAATTGGCCATGCCACTGCTCTATCTTCCCAAAATTCTGCAGGATCTATTTACTTCTTCTTCTTTTTTTTTTTTAAACTCATCTGATTGACTTTATCACAATTACAGCCATACCATTTCAAAACCATAAGCAAAACCTTGATGGGTTCTCTGAGACCACTGGCAGTTTTCTACATTTTCTTTTCTTTTCTGCAGATAGTCTTCATCCATTTTCGTAAGCACTACTCTTTAAGCCATAGCACTGACTAGCCCTTCCTAGACAACTCCCACAAATGCCTCAAAACTTAACTCCACTCCTGCTCCATTCTCTTCTGGGCTAATATGATTTATAGGTAAATGCTTCCACACTCCGAGAAAAATCACTTTTTCAAAAAGAGTTCCTAAACCTTCAAGTTCAATAATAAGGACATAAGTTTACTCAATGGCTTGTTTCAAATAACATCTTATGTCTTCAGATTGTAGTTGGGTTATTAGTTTAAAAGAACTGAATGAATTGATTTCAAAATGGAAACTTACTAACACATTTATTTTTACACAGTTGAATGTAGCACAAATACTTCTCATGAAGAGGTTAGAAAATAAGGTGAAATGACTCACTCAAGCTGTGTTATAGCTTTTGTACCATCATTGCATATACTCACCTAATAGTAAAATGAAGCTTTTCATTTCATTTCTCTTCATTTCATTTCATCTCTTCATTTCTCTGAAGGAGATTTCAGAAAATATGTCTAGAAGCTAACTTTACATGAACTAATAAGATAATTTTAAATTCTAAAGATTCTAAATCCCTATGGAAATTTTTGCCTCAGTGACTTCAGCTTCTGCCATAACTACGAAGGCACAGACAAATTCAAACCCTAACCTGAGATCCATTTATTGTGTGCGACACATGGCATTGACCATCTCCTGCAGAGCTCAGGACAAAACCGTTCTCCACAAATATCTTGGCACTTGTATTAGTTTGAGATTTGGGGTTGCAGGTAGCAGAAAATCCTTCTTAAACTAGCTGAAATATTGGGGTGACTTAAGGGTTATATTGCAGAAAAATTTAAAGGTATATCTTTGTTTTGATAAGCTTTCATTCACACAGGAGTTCAAGCATTAGGACAAATACCAAGTACCAAGTTCTTTTGTTTTTTTGTTTTTTTGAGACAGAATCTCACTATGTCACACTTGGTAGAGTGCTGAGGCGTCACAGTTCACAGCAAACTCTTGGGCTTGAGCAATTCTCTTGCCTCAGCCTCCCAAGTATCTGGGACTACAGGTGCCTGCCACAACATCCAGCTATTTTTTTTTTTTATAGTTGTCATTGTTGTTGTAGCAGGCCTGGGCCGGGTTGGAACCCATCAGCCCTGGTGTATGTGGCCGGTGCCTTAACCACTGAGCTATAGGTGCCGAGCCAGTACAGAGTTTTTTTGACTGTGCTTTTGCAGTGTCAACTCCTTCTTTGCCAGCCCCTCTCCTCCTGGTCACAGATGGTTGCCAACAACTTTGGAACTATTTCCTTCCAGGTGTGTTTTCTTTCATTTCTTTCTTTCTTTCTTCTTCTTCTTCTTCTTCTTTTTTTTTTTTTTTTCTGTTGTTGTTAATCAGGCTCAGGCAAAGTTCAAACTCATTGACCCTGGTATGCAGGCATGCTAACCACTAAGCTATAACACCCAGCTCAAGGGCATTTTCTATCAGAAAAGACAGAGTTTGCTTCCCCAACGCAAACCAACCTGAGAATTAAGACTCTTTGTACATTTCTGGTCTGGACATGTTGCCATTTATGAACCAATCATTGGGTTCACTGATTGGCTAATCAGGGCCTATCTTGAGGAATACAAACCATATGATTGAGAAATTCAAGGTACTGCTAGGACAGGACAAGGGATTATGAAGGAGACAACAAATATTCACTATCATGCTAGATCCCAGGACTTGGGCTTTCTACCAGGATAAAATACAAAGTGAAACCCAGCTTCCAAAAAAATGGTTTTTGCTTTGTTTTCTATGAATTTGAGCTCTAAAAAGGTTTTAGGCAAATTTACACCTTAATTTTTGTAACTGGTAGATAACTTCTTACAAGTATTGAATGTGGTTGTAAAAGTTTCGTGCTGCTGGCTCAGTGCCAGTAGCTCAGTGGTTAGGGCGCTGGCCACATACACTGGGCCCGGTGGCTTTGAACCCAGCCCGGACCTGCTAAACAACAATGACAACTACAAAAAAAGAAAAAATAGCTGAGCATTGTGGCAGGCACCTGTAGTCCCAGTTACTCGGGAGACTGAGGCAAGAGAATCGCTTATGCTGGAGAGTTTGAGGGTGCTGTGAGCTGTGACGTCATGGTATTCTACCGAGGGCAACATAGTGAGACTCTGTCTCAAAAAAATAACCAGAGCAATAGTCTCCAGAAAAATCTTGTCATTGGAAATTATATGTTTAATAACTTTCTCTATTATCAGTTATCTATACACTCTTCGAATTCCATCTTGCTGGGTTCTTCTCAAACTACATTTTATAGTGATGCCAATATAGACTACTAGCACTTTGTGTAATTTCCCACCAGAAAAATTCCAGAATCCAAAAATGAAAATTTCCTCAATTCTTAAGAATCAGATGACTGCAGAGATCACTCTTCTTTATCGTCTATGTTTCATACACAATCAGTTTCCATTCTTAATATCTCTAAAGTCTGTTGATCCTTGCTCTTATTCATTGCCATTCCATTAATTTAAGTTTGAATAATGTCATGGTTGGATTTTTTATAAGTCTCCTACTGACCGTTGCAAAACACTTCTTCCAATCTATTTGACAAAATACTTCTATCCTAATATCCCTTAAATAATTATAGCAACTATTTATCAAGGGCCTCATTTGTGCCAAGTGTTTCAGAGTTCTTATGTCATTTTATTGAATCATAACAAAAACTATGACATAGGTATTATCCCCATTTTATAGATAAGGAAATGGAGACTCAGAAAAGTCAGTAACTGGCCCAAGGCCACACACAGAAGAAGCAGCAAAACTGGTACTGGAAACCAGGTCAGTCCCACTTTGAAGTCTGTGCTCCTTCCGTCCTATCATACTGCTGCCGTCTGACTTCATCGCATGTCTGTTCGCAAAGCTACTGATGCCCCTATCAAGGGTAACATCTCTGCATGGCTTTCAAGGTCTGCTGTAATTATGTTGGACCTAAAGATTTTTCCTGTTATCTCAACCTGTGCATTTCTCATCAGATATGACTCTTCAATCTTCCTTCTGTAAACTGGCCTGCTTTTGAGATACACATCTTGATTATGACAATTCGTACTAACTTAAAGGTCAAGCAACATAAAAGTTAACTAAAGTAGAAAATGGAAGGTCATCATATTTGGCATGAACATTAGGGATAGAATATGGGTCATGAGTGTCTGGTTGCACATATGACTTTGAAAAGAAATATTGATTTTTTTACATTTTAGCTGGGCTGTCCCAGCTAGCATCAAAGTGGCCACATCAAAGTGACCATGTAAAAATATCCTGCTTCAGAGGATGGGTGTGGCGGCTCACACTTATAATCCCAGCACTCTGGGAGGCCCAGGTGGGTGCATCGTCTGAGCTTAGGTGTTCAAGACCAGCCTGAGCAAGAGAGCCCATCTCTAAAAAATAGCTAAGCGTTGCGGTGTGCACCTATAGTCCCAGCTACTTGGGAGGTTGAGGCAAGAGGATCGCTTGAGCCCACAAGTTTGAGGTTGCTATGAGCTATGATGCCACAGCACTCTATCCAAGGTGACAAAGTGAGACTGTCTCAAAAAAAAAAAGTGTTCTACTCTATTTCGTCTTGCGTTATTTGTTTTCTTTCCTGCTTTCTGCCAAATTAGATCCGTCATTTTTCAGGGGCTTACTGAAGTCACACCTACCATACCCTCTCTCATTCCAAATTCTTTATTCTTTTATTTATTTATTTAGAGACAGGGCTCTTGACTTCCATCTTTCTGGATTCTCAACTCCTACTCCCATTCAAATTGAACTTCTTCACTGCTGATAAACAAAACATAAAAACACAAAAAGCATTAAAAGCATTTAACACTAGAAGATCATTCCTGACTGCTCTAGTTCTCATCGACTTTCTTCTATTGTCTACTTAGAGCCTGTACCACACAATTAGCATTTACATAGCCTCCATAATGAAGATATGGGTAGAATTAGATTATGGGGACCTGGGCTAGGGTGTGGATTTACAGAGTTGATGAGTACTGCACAAGGCAGGCATGGAAATAACTGACCTTGGGAAGTTACAGAAGAGTAGATGGTAAATTTAGACCAAGGGTCTGGAGTAAGTTCTGAGGCAGGGTTTGTACACAATCTTGAAGTCAAAAGAAGGCTTTATGTCAAAGCCAAAAATTTGGTTAGAATGGTGGTGTGTGCTCATAGTCCCAGCTGCTTGGGAGGCTGAACCAAGAGGATCATTTGAGCCTGGGAGCATGAAGTTGCAGTGAGTTATAATGATGCTACTGTACTCCAGCTTGGGCAACAGAGTGAGACCCTGTCCCAACAACAACAACAACAACCAAGAACTTGGTTGGACACCCAGAAATCTACAGGAATGAAAGAGGGTATAGCAGGGGAAGGATTAATAATAAAAAATGGCCAGGCATGGTGCCTTATGCCTATAATCCCAGCTACTCAGGAGGCTGAGGTGAGAGGATCCCTTGAGCCCAGAAGTAGGCTATCATCACACCAGTATACTCTGACTTGGGTAACAGAACAGAACCCAAGCTCAAATAAATAAATAAATAATAAAATTATTAAAAGTAATAATAAAGATTATAAAATGATGATGCTATACTATGCTTAGTATAAATATTATGTAGCACATAACTGATGTGTAACATCAAAAACATCAAAATGACACCAAAACTACATTTTAAAAGAGCCCTTGAATTCACCAAAATTGTGTCTTATCTTTTGGCTCAGCAATTCCACTTCTAGCAAGTTATTCTAAAAAAATTTACATTAACTGTACAAAATGTATATATTCACCATTTTTAATAAAATCAGAAGATGAAATGGAAGCAATGCAAATTTCTATCTACAAGTGTTTGTTTACTTACATATTTCCCTACTATCCACACATAATAAAAACAGAGATCTGTGAACACAGACATGAAAGGTGGTCCAAAATATACATATTTTAAAAGAAAGTCTCAGAAAGGTATATGCAGCATGATTTCTTTAAAATGTAAGTTACATAAGTCATGTCTACATAATGAAATATTTAAAAATATTTTTCAAAGCATCTTTGACCAATTGTATAAAAGTCATCTGGAATGGCTTGGCACCTGTAGCACAGTGGTTTTGGTACTAGCCACATGCACAGAGGCTGGTGGGTTCAAGCCTGGCCCAGGCCAGCTAAACAACAATGACAACTGCAACAAAAAATATCCAGGCGTTGTGGCAGACACCTGTAGTCCCAGCTACTTGGGAGGCTGAGGCAAGAGAATCGCTTAAGCCCAAAAGTTTGAGGTTGCTGTGAGCTGTGATGCCACAGTGCTCCACCAAGGGCAACATAGTGAGACTCTGTCTCAAAAAAAAAAAAAAAATCACCTGGAGTGAATGTTAAAAATACAGGACAGAGGGGTGGCACCTGTGGCTCAAGGAGTAGGGTACCAGCCCCATATACTGGAGGTGGCAGGTTCAAACCCAGCCCTGGCCAAAAACTGCAAAAAATAAAATTAAATAATAAAATAAAATTCAGCACAGATTAGAACTCAAAATGGACCTTCCATTTGATCCTGCAATCCTACTATTAGGTATCTACTCAGAAGAGAAAAATATGATTTTATCATAAGGACATTTGTACGAGATTGTTTATTGCAGCTCAATTTACAATTGCCAAGATGTGGAAAAAACCCAAGTGCCCATCAGCCCATGAATGGGTTAATAAACCTTGGTATATGTATACCACGGGATTAGCTCTAAAAAAGATGGACACTTTACATCTTTTGTATTAACCTGGATGGAGCTGAACACATTCTTCTTAGTAAAGTTTCATAAGAATGGAAAAGCAGGTATCCAATGTACTTAATACTAATACAAAGCCAGTGATGAACTAATACACACCCACACAAGAGAAAAACTCAACTCAATTCCGGTTGGGGGGAGAGGGAGGGAAGAAAAGGAAAGAGGGGGGTGAATAGGTGTGCTCCCACCTAATGGGCATGATGTAAGGGTATATGGCACATCTCCTGGCTGCCGGCCACGACTACAACAGGGACTTTGCCTAACAAATGTAAATATTGTAACCGAGTAGTTTGTACCCTCATATTAATCTGAAATAAAAATACAGTGCATATTCCTAGACTTCACTATATCTATTAAATCATACTCTCTGGCAACAGGACCCAAGGGTCTGCATGATAACCAACTCACATGACTCCTGTGCCCAATCAAGTTTGAGAATTACTGAATTAATATGACACTTAATAGTGGCTACTTCTGGGGAGTGGGACTTGGAGGGTGAGGAGGGCTTTCCCTTTTGTTACCGAATTCTTTCTTCAGTAGGTTCTTGGTCTCGGGGATTCAAAGCATGAACCCATGGACCACAGATCAGTGGTAAGATAAGATGTATAATACAGAAAAAAATACAGAAGAAGCAACAGAGCTTCCAGCAGAGAGAAAGACCCAAGCCGGAAATCTCCCCTGGGTCCTTTGTCCAGCGGTATATATAGTGGCATGAGCTAGGACTTGGTAACAAATGAATGGATACAGTCCCTTCCACTCGAGCAAGGTGAATGAACGAGTTAATGCAGGATACAGTCCTATCCCTTAGAGCAAAGTGAAAGAGCCATTCCCTTCCTGAAATTGTCCAGGCCTAGGAAATGAGGGTGAGGGGGGTTGTTCATCCCCAAATCTGGGAACCATGTATCACCCTTAAGCCTATGAAATCCTCACAGGGGAGTAGCACAGCCAGAGGAGGGCTCTCTAGGTCCAAGGAGCGGTTCTGGGGTTGGCACCAGCAGGAGTTAGGGCTGTGCCCGGGGCTCTCTCTACTAACTCGGGACCCTCAGTCTTGCTGTGTTTGCCCCAATTGCGCTTGGCCCTCTCAGCTGCACTTGGCTCTCCAGCCCTCGCCTCCGTGTCCCCCTCTCCCCACCAACAGCTGCGACACAGAAGGGGAGGCAGTTCCTCCCTGGCGGGGTGACCAGACCCCAGGCACCACCTGCCCTGTATCCCTTTCATTTTACTTTATGCTCCATTGTGTTTTGGAAATTCTTTAAAATATTTATTTAAATATTTATTAAAATCTGTATGTATTAGAGATTTCTAAAGTTTAAACACTGAAACATTAAATATTGATCAGATGAAATAAATGAGGAAATAACATTATCAATAAAGCCTATTCAGGAGTAGAAAAGACTTATCAAATTGAACACTGTAAGTCTGGCAGTATATAACAGATTATGAAATGTTTCCTTCATTTAGTCAAATATTTGCTGAGCATCTCCACGTACTGTTCCACGTGCCAAAGACACAGTGAAGAGTACTAGAAAAGGTTCCTACTTTCAAAGAGTGGAGAGTAAAGGAGAAGACAATCAAAACGGACGTAAGTGAGCTGGGCAGGTGAGGTGACAGACAATGAGACGCAGAGTAAAGTGCGGGGAGTCGAGGGCTAAGGGGAAGACTTTTCAGGAGAGGTTGGTTTGTTTGTTTTTTCAGTTTTGGCTGGGGCTGGGTTTGAACCTGCCACCTCCGGCAGATGGGGCCAGCACCCTACTCCTTTGAGCCTCAGGAGAGGTTTTTGGAGAGGTTTTTGACTGAGATATGAAAGATGAAATCAGTCATGAAAGGTTGAGCAGGAGCAGCAATCTTGACCTGGGGAAGAGCCTGGCATTAAAGTTTTCCAAAGACCAGTACCAGATGAGGCTACAGGGGAAGCCAGAGTCAGAGCAAGTGCAATTCTGTAAAGAAATTAGATTTGATTCTAAGGTTGTGATTGGTTTTAAGTAGCAAATGATTTCTCTCTTTTGCATTTCTTTTTTTTTTTTTGAGACAGAGCCTCAAGCTGTCACCCTGGATAGAGTGTTGTGGCATCCCAGCTCACAGCAACTTCCAATTCCTGGGCTCAAGCGAGTCTCCTGCCTCTGCCTCCCAAGCAGCTGGGACTACAGGCGTCTGCCACAACGCCCGGACATTTTTTGGTTGCAGCCGTCATTGTTGTTTGGTGGGCCTGGGCTGGATTTGAACCCACCAGGTGTACCTGGCTGGTGCCTTAGTCGCTTGAGCCACAGGCCCCGAGCCTCTCTTATGCATTTCTAATACAGCGGTCCCCAACCTTTTTGGCACCGAGGATTGGTTTCAATGAAGATAGTTTTTCTCCCGGGAACCCGTGGGAATGGGACAGGAGGCAGAGCTCAGGAAGTGACGCCGTGTGGGCCGGGTTAGTAACCGGGCAATGACGGTACCGGTCCATGGCTGGTGGAGGAGTGTAGACCGTGATCTAGGCGATCACTTTCATAGCCTTTGACCTGGTATTTTCACTTATTGAAATGTGTCCACATGAAAAAAAGATTTTAAAAAAATGTTCATAATGGGGATTTTATTTCAGTAAAAAATTGAAGAAAACCCAACAATATGGTGAATGTGGAAGCAAAAAATGACTTAGAAATACATGGAATATTATATAGCTATTACAAATTATGTGTGTGGATTATAAAGCACACCAAAATAACAACAATTATAACAACATTAATAACAACAATAGGAAATGAAATCAGGAAATGACTCAAAGGGTACAAACATAGTTTTAAATGAACAAGTTCTGGAGATCTAATGTATGATGTATATCAAGTCATGTTGTATACTTTGAATATATACAATCTTTGTTAATTACTTATTTTAAAAGAAAAAGAAAAGAGAACCCTAGAAGTCAAATATCCTGGATTCTTCAATAGAAGAAAAATTATAAGGAAAAATGGGTCAGCTGCGGTGACTCACACCTGCAATCTTAGCACTCTGGAAAACAGAGGCAGGTGATTGCTTGAGCTCAGGAGTTCAAGACCAGCCTGAGCAAGAGCAAGACCCTCTTCTTTACTATAGAAAAAACTAGCTGGGCATGGTGGTGCATGTCTGTAGTCCCAGCTACTTGGGAGGCTGAGCCAAGAGGATCACTCAAGCCCAAGAGTTTGAGGCTGCTGTGAGCTATGGTGCCATGGCAATGTATCCAGGGTGACAAAGTGAGACTCTGTCCCCCCACTCTAAATAAAAAAGGAAAGAAAAAGAAAAATGAATAAAGGAGAAATCTATAGATTTAAGTGAATTTTTAAAAAAAATGGACCAGACTTAAATGGTTGGAGGTGCTCAGTTGAGAGACAAAATTATAAAGAGATTTTTAAAAGTTAGGCAAGTTGATAACTTAAAATGAAAGAGAGAGTTGCAATGGGGTTCGGGCAATTGATGGGGCTTCTGACATTGGCTAGCAAAGTTCAATTTCTTAGCATGGGTGGTGGTTAGAGGGGAGTGGCCTTATAATAACTCATTAATGTATGTATTTGTTTTAAAAGGTTTTGTATTTGTGTATTTTATTTTACACTGAAGAGTTTCAAAGAAGATGTCAGATAAAGAAAAATAAATGTGATTAATATTACAACGATCATGTGCAAAACCTAGATTGAATAGGAATTAACAATTTGCATGTTTTAGGTTTGTAAAAATAAAATATTATAGAACACACAAATAAAGTCAAGGAAAAAATCTTTTAACACATAACCAAATCTACAATCTTTTTATTATATTCATACTGTTGTAAAATATACTTATTCTGTGCTACCTATGCTCCATTGAAAATAATATGCATTTTCAAGTTAAAAAAGAAAATCAAATACTCCTAACAAAAACTAAACATGTGCTTTTTAAAGATTAGGAAAATAGGTATGTTTTGAAGTTTAATATTTATTGAATACTTTGTTTTCTATAAAGTGGCTCAAATTCATAACCCCCCCCCAAAAAACTCAAGTGTTATCTTTTACTAACAAGAAATCATTCTGAAACCCATTTTCTCTAGTTGGCCTCAAGTTGGAACTGAACATTAAGCAGAAAACTAACACTGGTCATGGTTTTTAAAAATAATGAGGTTGGAGGCTGAGTTTGGAGGATTGCTTGAGCCCAGGAGTTTAAGGCTACAATGAGCTATTTATGATCATCCCATTGCACTCCAACTCCAGACTGTGTGACAGAGCACAATGCTGTTTCGCAAAATAAAAAAAAATGAAAATAAAAATGGAGTATGTGTACTCTTCCTTTCCACCAGAGATGCCATCCTCTAGTGATTCACCAAAATGACAAACACAAAGGGAATGAGGAGAGGCACCCAATGCATGTTATTTAGGCCTTTTACAAAACATGTAGTTGTTCCTTTGGCCACATATGGAGGTCTGATAAGTTAGTGAACTTGCCACCATCCACTTCTGTTGGCAGCACTGTACAAACAACTTGGTCAGGTTTCATAACCTCAGTATATCAGTGTCTCACACCTGTGTTCATGTCAATGTGTGGTGGTGTCTTGCTGAGTGGTTCATTATTGTTGTTTCATGTTTTGGTGTGCCATTGTGAGAATGTCAGAGCTTAAATTAGAGAAACAAACATTAAATTTCTTGTTAAACTTGGCAAGAGTGGAAGTGAAATCAGGGACATGTTAGTCCAAGTTTATGGAGATAACGTCATGAAAAAAATGGCAGTGTACAAATGGATTAAATATTTTTCTGAGGGGAGAGAAAGTGTCATTGATGGGAAGGGGTTAGTGTGACCAGTAACAAATAGAATTGATGACAAATTGCATAAATTCATTGAATTGTGCATCAAAATTGTTTGCTTACTGTAAGAAGTATAGCAAATTATGTAAAACATCTATAGAAAAACAGGAAAATCTCAGTGGAAAATCTTGGCATGAGAAAGGTGTGGCTCCTACATCATGGCAATGTACCAACTCACATGGTACTATCTGTGAGGGAAATTTTAGCCAGTAAACAAATAACTGCATTAGAACATCCTCCCTATTCATCTGATCTGGCCCCTGAGGACTTTTTTCTTTACCTGAAGATAAAAAGGATATTTTAAAAGGAAGACATTTTGATGACATTCAGGACATCAAAGATAATATGATGACAGCTCTGATGGTCATTCCAGAAAAAGAGTTCCAAAATTTCTTTAAAGGGTGGACTAGGCACTGGCTTCTATGCATAGCTTTCTAAGAGAAGTACTTTGAAGGTGACCATACTGATATCTGCAATGAGGTATGTAGCACTTTTTCTAGGATAAGTTTGTGAACTTAATTGTCAGGCCATGTACATGAGAATCTATGAGAAAGGTGATATTGTTGACATCAAGGGAATGGATATTGTTCAAAAAGGCATGCCACACAATTGTTACCATGGCAAACTGATTCTCCAAAAAAGTCCAGGACAGAAAGACGATGACAAAGGCAAAGAAAGTTTCTATTAACACTACTCACTTGATCTCAAATTCACAAACTTTGTAGAAGCAATTCAGAATAGATGCAAAAATGGAATAAAAAGCTTCAAATTACAAGAGATAGACAAGTATGTAATATAATATTGCCTAGACGTGAAACTGCATTTTTGTTTGTTCTTACACAAAGGAGCAGGTAAAAGTTAAGAGTGCAATCTTCAGTCTCAAATCTCACTAGCTTAACATTTTTTCCCTGGACAGTTTATGTGCTAATAAGCCTAAAAGCAGAGATTTTTTTTTTTCAGATAAGGTCTCACTCTGTTTACTGAGGTTGAGTTCAGTGGCATGATCATAGTTCACTGCAATCTCAAACTCCTGGGTTCAGGAGATCCTCCTGCCTCAGCCTCCCCAGTAGTTGAGACTATAGGTGTGTGCCACCACCAATCCTGCTTAATTTTTCTATTTTTTTGTAGAAAACAAAGCTTCACTCTTGCCCAAGCTGGTCTCAGACTCCTTGCCTCAAGCAATCCTCCCTCTCAGCCTCCCAAAGTACTAGGATTACAGGCATGAGCCTCCACACCAAACCCAGATAATTTTTTTTTAAACTAGGCATAATAAGGAAATTAGCTTTGTTGGATTATAATAATAATTATGATTTTTAAAAAAGGTTTAGCAAGTCAAAATTAGTAGGCCAACAGCAACCAATCATAATAGTGTATGCATTACCTGATGGAAATAATACTTGAGCAAGATTTTTCTGTCAGTTTAGAGTAGGATGAATAAAACACAGATCTATAAAGGTGTTGCTATCTTTTTAATGGGAGGTGGTGAGGGCCATAGCCAAATTGATAATGTGTGTTAAATTTTGTGTCCCTGGACATAAAATTCTAATTAACGATTTGAGGATTATAGTCGAGTACTGGGTCATTTTTCATAGCATGGTGTTACTTTGATTTCTTAACTTGTATTATACTTAAAAATATTGAAGCATTGTCACATTTTATTTCATTTGTCCTCACAGAAACTTTCTGTGATTGCAAGATGGAAGTTATTATTCCAGGTTGATGAAAGAAATAACTAAGATACTGAGCAATTTAAGAAGTTAACTCATTGAACAATGTGTGAGTGCCTACTTGATTACCCTAACTAGAACAGTAGCTCTTAGAAGGGTTATACATCTTAGTAGTTAGTAGTTATTAGTTTGGGAAGTTAGTAGCAGTAGTTCTAGTTAAGGTTATACATCTTGCTAATACCTGAGCCAGAGTTATAATCTTTGATCCAGGTTGTTGATGGAAATATCTTCACAAGGCCACTTACATATAAACCCCATAATGCAAGTCTTGGTGAATATATGTGCTGGGATGCACTAGAAAACATAAGCCTATTAGGTATGGCTTATTAAAACAAAGATGTTTATTAACTGTCATGTCTCATATATTTTTTATAGAGCAAGATGATGTACATTTTTAAAAACACTTTTGTGTACAAATTAAAGGTTAAGACTTCTTAATTATATAACCTACAGGGTGCAAAGTATGCGTTAGCAACCATGTTAAAACAGTATTTTATGAAGCAATTTTAATTTAATAGTTGCAGAGCTTTATTTCTTTGCACTTTAAAGGATTTGCAGGCAAATAAATAGATGCTTTATACCTCAGCCACAAAGACATCAGAAAATGAATTCTAGACAGGAGCTCAGAGTTCAGATAAAACTCTTAAGATTATTGAAAAAATAAAAACTGAACTCTGAGTTGGTCAAATACCATTTCAAAACAGAGGTTCTCAAGTGTGATGTCATTTCTGGAAGGTAAAAGGTTATGCTACTTTAGAATGGATTTAAGAGATTTGTTCTTTTGGCAAGTATACCTTCAAAATGTTCAAGTTACAGATGAGGCCAGTCCTTAACATTTTTTAAGGATCTATTTGATTGTACTAGGTTTAAAATTTTTGGCATGCAGATATATACACATACGCACTTATATATCCACTTTCCAACTTTTGAAGTTTACAACAATATATATATATAGTTATTATGGGGAGATAAACAGTGAAAAAACTAGAGAAAACCGAGCATGAAAATTGTTTCCTCCATATCATGTTCCAGTAATACAAGAAAGTCGCACACTTCAAGGTCTTTACTTGGAGCTGTAGCGTTTCCACAGTCCCTGTCCAATCATCCTTCCACTCCGCCAGGATGGAGGAGCTTCTTTCCACAGTCTGATGCGGTCGGACTGGTCAAGCGATTGCAGAAAAGGCAAATTCCTTCGTCAAACTAATGGGTCTCTGTCCTTGAGTCATAGCTGTTAGCTTTAGAGGCCAAGGCAAGTAAGTCCTGAATCCTACAGCAGAAACAGGACACCAGCATCTGATAACTCATAAACCCAACAATTAAGGCTGCTCCACAGCAGAGCTCCTTTTTGATTCGGGATGAGCTATGAAACAAGGCTATAAAGAAGCAGACCTTTATTCCGATTTAGGGTGGGTGACACCTCAAAGATGTTTCTTCCTTTCCTCCATAAACTGGATGGGTAGCCTGAACCAGGTGGGCTTTGGGATTACTTGGGGCAGTCACCTCCAGGTGGAAATTGAGGTAACACCTGAGATGAAAAGACCTAATCGTAATTGGCAATAGGGGGTGTCTAACTAAATTCACATCTCTCAGCCCCGTGCTCCAATCGGAAAGCCCTGAGACCACTCGGCTCTGCATCCGTCCCAGCGAAAGCACCAATTCAAGGAAGCCAGAAAACAAGGCGCCTACGGAACGCCGCTTCCCGCGTCTTCTGGGCTGCGCGCTGAAATCAAACTCGACGCCGGCTCGTTGGGGGCCGGGCTCCGCGCGCTCCGCTCCCTGGGCCAGCCAAGCCGCGGCCGCAGCCCCACCCCGCCGCGGAGCAGGGAGGGGCGCCTCCAGGCAGCGGGCTGAGGCCAGTCCAGGAGGAAGAGACGGCGGCGGTGCGTTCTGCGCAGGCGCGCGGCGCCCCGCCTCCTCAGCGTCGGCTCCCGGGCTGGCGGCGCCGGCCCTCCCACTCTCCCCCGCGCCGCCTCATAGCCCCGGCCCTCGTTTCACCCCGACGCCCCGGCGTGCGCGTCCTCCCGCCGGCCTGCAGGCCCGGGGCCTCCGCCTGCTTCCCCGCCGCTGCTCCTCGCGGCCCCGCTCGCATTCACGCTGTCGCCCGGGCCGGCGCGGCCGCGGGCAACCGCTCCCCCTCCCACACCTACCCCGCCCCCTCCCCGCCTTTTCCGCCCTCCCGTCCCCCTCCCTCGGCCCGCCGCCGCTGCTCCAGATGAGGTGATGGCAACGGCCAACTTCGGCAAGATCCAGATTGGGATTTACGTGGAGATCAAGCGGAGCGATGGTGAGCCGCGCCGTCGGCCCCGCGGTCGGGTGTGCACGGAGAGGACGCGGGCGCCGGCAGCCCCATTGATTGCTTCGCCCGGCTGTGGGGGCGGGAAGGCGGCGGCCGCGGCGCTTTTGTGTGTGGCGTGTGCACGAGTGCGGCCGGCTTGGGGTCCGCCCGGGCACCGCTGCAGTGCTGGGGGCCAGGCCGCGGGGAGACCGGCTGGGGAGGAGGCCTGATGTCGCGGGCCACGTCCCCGGGGGCTCCGGGCGGGCGCGGTGGACGGTTCCGGGGTCCCTAGCTCCTCCCGCGTTCTGCATCCTCCCCCGGGACACCAGCCCAGGGGGGAGCGGGCGTCGTCAGGGATGACCCTGCCTCGCGCTGCGCCCCAGCCTTTTCATTTTACCGGTCTCAGCTCTAACGGGGTAGGGATGGGGGAGCGCCAAGATCAGTGATTTCAGTATTGAGAGAATTGATTACCGGTCAGAGGCCGAATGGGGGAAAAGGCCAATCCCGTTGCTTTAAACTGCTGTTCGTTGTCAGGCCTCTTCGGCTTTCGTCTTCTAGCATGCTGCTTTCTCTCTTGCCAGTTCCTTCCTTGGGAGGATGTAGAGAATGTCGCGCTCAGCCATGAATACGGGTGGGGGAAGCAACGGGAAGAAATACTCGCTAAGCTTCTCCAAGGTGCTGAGACTGGAGGGGATGAACACAGTCTATGTGAGGCACTACTGAGAGAGAGGGGGTGGGCGACCGGATGTTGATATTTTTACACCCTTGGGAGAGGTAACTAGACAAGTGTAAGGCGAGGTGAAGACGCTTCTTCTTCCTTTTTTTTTTTTAAAAGAGCCTTAGGCTTATATATATTTCTGTAGGTTTCTCTTGGGGAAAATGGTTTATGTCTCTAGCTTGGGGTGTGGAGGGGAGATAAGCCAGCATGGCTTGAAAATACAGTATATTGTAAAGGAGAAAATGCACGGGAGGAGGGAGTAAAATTATTTTTTTCAATCCCAATATTGAAAGAACTAGAGATGTGTAATATGTAGATTTGTGCAGTGTTTTTGCCTCATTTCTCTTACACCCATTTCTTTTTAATTGTGGTTTATAAGGTTTAGTAGTAGCATTGCTGTCACATCTGTGCCCTCTTGGGAGTCTACCAAGTTTGACCAAGATATATGAAGCTAGATTGACTGTCTAGTTGTCGATATGATATATTGGATGACCCTGTATAACTAATAATTTTTTTCCTTCATTAAATGTGAGGTAATTTATGATAACTGGAATGTGAAAAGATAAATTATACCACTTAGAGCTTTAAAAGTTACACTTGGGTTGGAGTTTCTTTTATATTTTCTCTTCAGTTTACTGTCTTGAAGATTGCTGGTAATGTGGTTTCTTTTTTAGGTGAATGTGGGCTTATTGTATTCCAATTGTTTTTTTTTTTTGAGATAGAGCCTCAAGCTGTCACCCTGGATAGAGTGCTGTAGCATCACAGCTCACAGCAATCTCCAATTCCTGGGCTCAAGTGAGTCTCTTGCCTCCGCCTCCCAAGTAGCTGGGACTACAGGCGCCCGCCACAACGCCCGGCCATTTTTTGGTTG
>CAUYRH010176472.1:0-11906 GCA_963574655.1 Perodicticus potto | reverse complement strand
GCTGTCTCCCTGTGTCCCCAAGGGGAAGTTCCTGGGTAGATCCCGCCTGCCAGAGATGCCTGAAGTCCTCTCTCCCCAGTCTCACCGTGCCCAGCCGCAAGGAAGCTGTTACTCGGCTGCCATCTTGCTCCGCCCTCCTGTTATGGAATAATTTCTATAGGATTATTATCAGTTCCTCTTTGTGGATCTGGTAGAATTTAGCTATGAATCCATCTGGTCTGGAACTTTATTTTGTTGGGAAATTATTTTTATTACTGCTTCAATCTTGCTGCTTGCTTTTGGTCTGTTCAGGATTTCCATTTCTTTCTGATTCAGTCTAGGGAGGTTGCATGTTTCCAGGGATTTATCCACTTTCTCTACATTTTCTACTAAATGGATAATATTTTGTATTTCTGTGGTTATCATTTATGATGTCTCCTTTTTCATTTCTGATTCAGTTTATTTGAGTCCTTTCTTTTTTATTTCTTGTTAATCTGGCTTGTGGTCCATTATTTTTTATCTTTTCAAAGAACCAATTTTTTGTTATATTAATCCTTTATATAGTTTGTGTGGCTTCCATTTTGGTTAATTCTGCTCTGAGCTTTGTTATTTCCTTTCTCCTGCTGGCATTGGGTTTTATTTGCTGTTTTTTCTAGTTCTTTGAGATGTGACATTAGATTATTAATTTGTGATCTTTCTGTCTTTTTGATGTAGGCATTTAAGGCAGTGAAATTGCCCCATAGGACTGCTTTACCACGTCCAATAAATTTTGAAATTTTCTCTCCTCTTTGTTGTGCAGTTTCAGGAATCTTTTGATTTCCATCTCAACTTCATGACTGACCTAAGGATCATTCAGCAGCAGGTTGTTTAATTTCCATGACTTTGTGTAGATTTGAGTGTTTCTTTTGTAATTGATTTCTAATTTTATCCCACTGTAGTCTGAAAATATACAAGGTATAACTCTGATTATTCTGAATTTACTGAGACTTGTTTTGTGATCAAGGATATAATCAATCTTGGAAAATATTACATGTGCTGGTAAGAAGAATGTATATTCTTTACTTTTGAGGTAGAATCTTCTGTCTGTTAGATCCATTTAAAAGGGTCTAGAGTTCCTTTTAAATCCAATGTTTCTTTACTGATTTTTCTGCTTCGATCTGTCAGTGGGGTACAGTTCTGTCAGTGGGGTGTTGAAGTCCTCAACAATTATGATGCTACTATTTATTTTTTTACTTAGATCTAGCAAAATTTGCTTCATGAATATGAGAGTTCGCTTGTTAAGTACATATATATTTAGAATTATTATGACTTCTTATTGAATTGCTTCATTTACCATTATATTTTTTCTTTCTTTTAACCATTGTTGATTTAAAGTCGATTTTATCTGACATGAGAATGGCTATACTTGCTCAGTTTTGGTTTTCATCTACGTGGAATATATTTTCCATCCCTTTACCTTAAGTCTGTACAAATCTCTGAAAGTTAAGTGTGTTTCTTGGAGACAGTATATATAGTAGACCATCTGTAAGTTGATAACCTAAGGGAATGTGATATCCTGGTCAACATATGGAGGTGGTCAATGGAAGTTCCTTTGAGTACATGTAGTGCATGTTCAGTCTGTGAAAATCAAGTCAACTTAAGGAAGTGGTTAATGTAAGGAGGTGGTTAGCTGTAGTGGTTCTAGTATACTTGAGTTGTGTTTTGTCATCGATTCAGCCAGCCAGTCTGTCTTTTAAGTAGAGTTATGAAGGCTGTTCACCTTGAGTGTTAGCTGCTATGTGGAATACTGTTCTTTTCATCATGTTGGATGACGCTTTGCTGTTTTGTTTTCCTTCTTTTGCTACTGTTTTATAAGAGCTGTGAACTTTAACATTTGGATATTTTTACATTAGTATCTCTTATGCTATTCCATGTGTAATGCACTTTTAAGCATTTTCTGGTAGGGCAAGTCTAATTATGACAAATTTTCTTAGAGTTTGCTTGTGTGGAAAAGTCTTTATTTCTCCATCATGTATGAATCTTTACAAGATACAAAATTTACAAGATACAAAATTCTTGGCTGGTAGTTGATCTGTTTAAGAAGACTAAAAATAGGGCCCCAATCCCTCTGGCTTGTAAGATCTTTGCTGAAAAGTCTGTTGTTAGCCTAAATTTTCCTTTGTGGATTAGTTGTTGTTTCCATCTTGCAGTACATAGAATTTTTTTCTTCTTCACTTTGGCCTTAACCAGATTGATGATTACATGTCTTTGAGATGTCCTATATGCTATGAATCTTCCTGGTGTTTGATGACCATCTTATATCTGGATATCTGAATCTCTGGTGATACCAAAGTTTTCCTGAATAATTCCCTCAAATAGGTTTTCCATACATTTTGCTTTTTCTTCTTCTCCCTCAAGAATACTTTTAATTTGAATATTGGTTTGCTCCATATGGTCCCATATTTCTCTAAGTGATTGTTCATTCTTCTCCTTTTTTTTTTCTGCATTATTGACTGACTAGGTTAATTGAAAGCCTAGGCTTCCAGCTCTGAAATTCTGTAATTTCTCAGTAGATTTCTTCTGCTTGGTCTAGCCCATCATTAAAGCTTTTTGCTGTATTTTGAAATTCTCTAAGCAACTCCTTCCTTTCTTTAAGTGATGGTATATCCTTCCTGATGTTATCTCTCTCTTCACTGACATTTTTACTTTTCTACTGATGTCCTGAAGTATTTTTTGGCATCTTTTGTTAGTTTCAACTTCCTTTTCAGTCCCATTCATCTTATTTGCCATCCATATTCTGAATTCCTTTTCTGACATTTTGACAAATTATTTTTTACTGGGATTCATTGCTTTGGATCTATTGTGATCCTTTGGCAGTTTCGGACTAGCTTGGTTTTTTCATGTTGCTTAACTTCTTTTGCTTGTTTCTTCTCCTCTGAAACCTCTTCTCTCAGCCCAGGGCAGCTTTGTCTGCACCACACTTATTCTCCTTTGCTGGAAATGCTCCTACATTGCGAGAAGAAGAAGAGGTGCCACATGGCACTTTTGTGACCTCTATGGAAGACTAACCCATCAGGAGAAGAGTGGATGCACAGAAAGCCTGTAAGGCAACTGTTCTGTGTTTTCCTGTTCCCCTTTGATCATCACAGTCAAAACTGATGCTGGATGATCTTGGTGGAGAGTAGTGAGCTGTTCCCTAGGCACTTGTTGGAGTCCCTGTCCACAGAAACTGGCACTAGGGAGACTGCTTTACCCAGTTCTCTTTAAGGTGGTGGCAGCAGCAACTGGGTGAGTCTATCCAGGCAGTGGTCATGTGTGTCAGGGATGTGAGTATTCACTCCACCCAGATCCAAGTACAATTGCAGCTCATGGCTAGTGGTCCCTGGTGGAATGCTGGACCATAGGGGTGGTTTCTAAGATGAACGATGACCCTTTTGGAGCGTCATTCCTCATGGACTCCACATAGAAAGATAGAGAAAATTTAGCATTGAGATCTGTCCCCTATCCTTCACAGATTAATTCCATTGCGTTTCCCCCCAACTCTTCAATAACATGTTATTAAACTCTAAGCCTATGGTGAGTTGAGTCCTGGAATATTCTTTCTATGTGGAGTCCATGAGGAATGACGCTCCAAAGAGGGTCATCATTCATCTTTGGCTGTTTGTCTTCGTAGCTGTGTCCTGCTGCAAAGCTAAAGAAGCTGCCATGCTTCTAGCAACCTAGAATGAGAAAACTCTGCCTTTGTAATAATCTGCACAAAGATAAAATTGTGTGCCTAAAGAACAGGTCACCTAACTTTCCATCAGAAACATCTACATTTAGATTTCTCTGTCCCTGAGATATTAGAAAGGAGTCAACCATACATCATTGTGACCAATCTCACCCAGAATCAGGAGAGAGAATGCCTGAAACACCAAGTCCATCTTCTACCCTACTAAGAGACAGTTTGTGGACTTCCAAATTGCTATTTTTCATCTTGATGTTCAATATTCAGAATCAGGAATAAATTTTTTGACAGCATAAAAAATACTTACTTCTCATGGCTTCATGTATTTTTCATATTTTCTTCTAAATAGTAATAACAACAATAGTAAAAGAGATGTGGTGGCTCGTGCCTACAATCCCAGAACTTTCAGTGGCCAAAATGAGAAGGTCTCATGAACCCAGGATCTTGAGGTTGCCGTGAGCTGTCATTGTTCCCTGCTCTCCACCCTGGGCAACAGTGTGAGACCCTGTCTACAAAAGTAACAAGAACATTAAGTACAACAATCATGGTACTGATTGCAATGGCAACGAAGAACTTAAAAAAATAAAAGTGAAAAAATACATGTAAATAAAAGAATTTGAATGCTAGTAATGCTTCCATTTTTCCAAATACAATATTTAGTGAAAATTTCTTAGTTTACTATTCTTTTATTACCAAAAAAAAAAAAAAAGTACTTATAAGGCTTGGCTACTAAACCATCTGATAGACATCTCATGTTTTATTTGCAAATAAAAATAAAATCAAATTCATTTTTGAATATCAGATTTCTAGTCAAAATTTTTCCAGACAGTTTTTTTTTTTTTTGCAGTTTTTGGCCAGGGCTGGGTTTGAACCCACGCCCTCCAGCATATGGGGCTGGTGCTCTATTCCTTTGAGCCACAGGTACTGCCCCTTTCCAGATGGTTTTTGTCTTAGCACTTGAAGAGAGTGCTGTGATGGTTGTTTCTTTGCTCACCAAGTTAGATATGACAGAGATGATCTAACACGGGTTCAGCTAATTTTATGCTATTGTATTTGAGGTTTCATTAAAGTGTTTCAATGTGTTGTAATCCTGAAATATTTTCAGGCTATAAAATCACACACGTTTCCTTTTTTTATGCTTTCCAGTTTCTATGTTTATTACTATTATCATTATTATTTGTAATGTTGGGACTCAGAAAACAGTACCCTGAAATGAAAGATTTAGAGGCAGCCTCAGAAATAGCTATGCTCCTATCTGTCTGGCCTACTCTTTTCCCTGAGGCAAGCCGTGAAAACTAGAATCCCTCTTCCCCAGGGCAAAACATGGAAACCAGAACCTCTTTTCCCAAAATCCAGCCATAAAACCATCAGTTGTGGGGCTGTGCCTATGGCTCAGCAGAGTAAGGTGCCGGCCCCATATGCCGGAGGTGGTGGGTTCAAACCCAGCCCCAGCCAAAAACTGCAAAAAAAATAAAAAAAAATAAAAAACCTGGCCACATCAGAAGCAATGACCTTGGCCCCATAAAGGTTCACTGAAAAATCACTGATGTGAGACATATTAACTGGAGAAAAAATATATGCAATTGATTTTTATTTTAATTTAAGGATCCTGTACATAGGAAGGTTCAGAATGAACTCAAAGATACAAGGGGAATTGTCCATTTTTAACTTAGAAACATAACTGGAGGAGAAAGCACGAGCCAGTCTAACAGAGCGAGGGGGAACCCCAGCAGGGCCTGCCTGTCCGACTCCTCTTGGTCGCGTTGAGCATGCAAACCTTCCTTTGTCATGGCCAATTTTTACACAAGAATGATTTTAGGTTTATGGCTAGATTTTGGGGAAAGAGGCTCTGGTTTTTCTGCTCTGGTTTCTGTGGCCGTCCTCAGGGGAGAGTGGGACAGACTGAGGGCAGGAGGGCAGAGGAGAACCTTTGCTTCTGAGGACTTCACTTTGGGGCACTGTGTCCTGAGCTCCTCCGACCACAGATAAATTATCTGGTCTACCATGTTTGATGGCAGATCACAAAACCCTGTTTCTGGAGAGGGCCCTGCACACTCAGAAGGGAGGGCGCTGCTCAGAGAGGCTGAGAAGAGTGTAGACGGGCAGGCCTCCCTGGACCTCTGTCCAGTCCACCAGCGTAAGATCTTAGTCTTCCTCTCCAGTTCAGTCTTCGCTGTCCATACTTGGTTAAACCTAAGGATAGCAATGGACCATTGCCCACGTCTTCATTCGGAAGGTTCCCATGCACACACGTTGAATACATTTATATTCTTTTTCTCCTGTTTGTCAGTCTGCCTCACATCAGCGGTGTCTCCCTGAACCTTCCAGGGGCCAAGGGCCTTGGTTCCTGGAGCAGTGAAGTGTCCCCGTAGCCGCATCCAATCCCGCCCGCGTCTCCCCCAGGCCCTGATGGTAGTGGACAGGCTTCAGTTTTCTTGGTCTCTCTTCATGGCTCATTTTCTTAACTCAAACAACATACCGATTTCCTTATTTCTCTTAACCTGTATGTTTCCTTTGTAATTTGCTTCATAAAAGGGTTGGAAATGTTTAGCATCTACAGAGAATATACAGCCTTTGGGAAACCTCTGGAGGAAATGGACTTTTGTCCTTGTGCCGTAGCAGAGCTGTCCAGGAACAACTGACGGTGTGGAGCCATCCTCGGGAGCAGCCTTATTCAGGTTCAACCGTCGTTTTAAATGAATAGAGGGTTAATACAATTAACCAGCAGTAGGTTTACTGTAAAATGGTAAATGGTTTGATTAACCATTAAATCAGCAGTAGGTTTACAAAGTAAGGAATTTAGCCAGAGTTTCAGCTTTTTACTATTAAGAAAAAGAGTAAATAACTTTGAGTTTTTAAAGAATTACATGAGCAGTTTGTGAGTCCTTGTCCAGGGAGAGTAAACACAGGGTCGACTTTTGTTATTCATATATTACAAACATAGAAAATAAGAATTTGGTGCAATACCATGAGATGATTAATAGGTATGGTCAATAATACCCTTGTCTGCTAAGTTTGATTTTCATTTGCCCTCATACTCTCCTTGCCTGACAAAGAGTGTATACAGAGAGAGTATCACATATAGTATTATATAGGAGGTTACTGACAATATGATATATGCAATCCAATTGCTGGTGAGGAAAGTAATAAACCTGAAAAGAATTTAATTAATTCTCCCCACAAACCTTACTCAGAGTTTACTATGCAACAATCATGAGTTGTAAGCGTAGCACTTTTCATCACACTTGAATTTATTCCTCCAACCTGTTATTTCTGCACTTTAGCAACAGAAAGGCTTCTCTAAGCTTAGACTACCCTCTTTTCACTCCAGAAAGACTTCCAAATATTTAGTTTTTAGCTAAAATGTTAGGTAGTGATTACAGTTTGCTGAAAAACTTCTAAAATTTAGAAACTTTTTTGCTGTCCAAGCAAAAAGTAGAATTGCTTGAACTAGTAGAGATAAGAAAAAAGATGACAGGAACATAAGAGAACTGAATGATTCAATGCATTTAAAATTCCTTGTAATCAAAAAACTACTATTCTTATATCCTTGAACACCGTGTTCTTTTATTTTATCACATATTGCAATTAAATTGCCTTCTTTTAGACTTGGTGCCCGTAGCACAGTGGTTACAGTGACAGCCATATGCACCAAGTCTGGCAGGTTCGAACCCAGCCCAGGCCAGCTAAACAACATTGACAACCACAACAAAAGTAGCCGGGTGTGCTGGTGGGAGCCTGTAGTCCCAGTTACTTGGGAGGCTGAGGCAAGAGAACTGTTTAAACCCAAGAGTTTGAGGCTGCCGTGATGCCATGGCACTCTATTGAGGATGACAAAGCAAGACTCTATTTAAAAAAAATTGCCTTCTTTTAATTCAATAATACAAATTAATGCAAAATAACAAGTGTGGATTATGTTGATAACTTAATTCAGTTGCAAAGTACTTTCTCTACCTTTATTTTGTACCTTTTTCTTTGTAATTATTTATTCTGTGAAGAATGAATAAAGTATATTTTCTGGACAATATAGCCCATTTGGGGTTATAATACTCTTTGGAAAATATTAGGCTTAGGTATTAGTTTTCTGGGCTGCTACAAAGTGAAACCATTCATTCATTTCATTTCCCACAGTGTTTTCTTGGATCTGAAGTCAACGTGTCTGGAAACAGAGTATTTCTCAAAGCTGATCCTACTTCTGAGACAAAAATGCATGTATTATCATAGACTTGTGACTGTGTTTGTGTAACAAATAAATGTCCAGGGTATATATGAAACATGCACATAAGACTAGTGTTGTAGATTCTGTCATAGGTTAGCAGTTTAGATTTAAAATAAATGTACAGGTGTGTATTACAGTTATCGTTATTTGCTCACAGTTGATAGCAGAACAGAGTCCTGAAAGCGGCTTTATTTTTAGTTCATTTAAATCTCATCCCTATCTGATCTGGTAAAGTTTTAGTTCCCCTGACATATTAAACTTGACATTTCAAAGATAAATAATTATTTGAAGCAAATAACGTAGCATTCTTATGTAAAGACACTTGATACAATTTAAAGATGCTTAAAGTTTTTCACATTCTGAAAACAGGATTACCTTTTTGGAGTCAGATATTTAATGCTATTTTAGGTATTTCTAAAAGTTACGATCATTTTAAAATGTACCATATATGAAAATTGTTGCAAGGATTTTGTCCTATCATAAAAGTTTTCACTTTAAAATAATGTTAAATAATAATCATAATGGTAATGAAAAATAGTAATGAGTCTTTCTAGTCTTAAGTCAACTTTCTGCAATAACGGAAGAGTGAAAAAAGATTCAAGAGCTAACTTTTTTTTTTTCTGAGACAGAGTCTCATGCTGTTGCCCAGCTTAGAGTGCCCTGACATCACAGCTCACAGTAACCTCAAACTCTTGGGGTCAAGCGATCTCTTGCCTCAGCCTCCCAAGTACTTGGGTCTACAGGCACCTGCCACAACACCCAGCTAGTTTTTCTACTTTTAGTAGAGAGGCGGTCTCGACTCTTGCTCAGGCTGGTCTTGAGCTCCTGAACTCAAGCGATCCTCCTGCCTTGGCCTCCGGGAGTGCTGGGATTACAGGTGTGAGCCACCGCGCCTGGCCAAGAGCTGACATTTTCAAGGTAAGAAAACTCAAGTTTAGAGATCTTGGATGGTTTCCTCATGATCCTGGGAGATGTGTAGTAGGCTTTGCTTCTAACCTAGATGTTTGACGCTGAAATCCACACCCCTCTGGCTTGTTATAACAACTGAACCGGGCAGCCCAAGTTACCATGATTTAGCTACTTAGGTGTCTCAAATACATTCAAATGCAATGAGGTGGATGACCTCATGAACTGGGTCACGGAGGCATCTTATTACTTTAAAAATTTGATGTACTTCATTTAATTCAAGTATTTAGCATTCTCTTTCATGTGCTCGCTGCCAGGATGTCCTTGCTGCCTACTTCCAGGACCCCGTTCCAGCTGCACTGTGTGTGGGTCGGATCTGCAGAGCCTACCTGCTCTCCGCAGGGCCGAGACCTCATGGGAGGTATACAAGAATCTCAGCAGATACTGGTAACCTTCGTATGCTATTTTCCCACAAACAAACACACAAAAAACTGGGAGAGCAACATGAAAAAATTAAAATAATTTCATCACGGGTTAGATATATGGTAAAGGTCTGGCTCCATAATAGCAAACTGTAGACATTCAAAATTGCTCCAGGCCTCTCAAGCCATCCTATGGCCCTCCATGAAATTGTCTCTTTAGCCCTTGTTGAGGGGAAAGGGATATGAGTGGGAGGAAGAGATATCTGATTTACCCCAAAGGCAGGAAGATTCTTCCCCTCCAGGAGTAGCTGAGGGTTGAGAGGCAGATCCAAAGGAAGGCACGTCCAAGGACAAAACAGGACGCAACTTGATTTCCACAAACTGGCAGACAGACCTCCCCATGTCCTTGAGATCAGCATAAGCAACAGCCTCCTCGGTTTCCCCAAAGGTGTGCTGGCACATTCGTCTGTGAATTGGTTATCTGTGCAGCTGGTGACTTTGATTTCTTAGTTGTCAAAAGGCCAGAGGTGGAGGCGTGGCTGGAGCCCCGGGCTAGTGAGCCTTAGTCACATTAAGCTCTCCCCGGTTTACCTCAGTGAGCTAAATAACTATTTCAGGGTGAGCGTGACTTGTGAAATTACGGAGAGCACAGGCTTGCTCTCCTCACGTGTAAGTGCCAACTTTGAATGTATGCTAATGGTCAGGGGAAGGAAGAGTGTGGATTTTAGTTCTGACACGCTTTGCCGGAAGGACCTCCAGCTTGATCTTGAAGACCAAGTTGGATCTCAGAGGTAAGGAAAGAGGAAAGTTCTATTTTCAGAGTTAGAAAGACACAGATCAGCAAAGTTTTCTTGAAGAGACAAATAGAAATACTTTACGCTTTGGGGCAATACTGTCTCTGAAACAACTGCTCAGTCTTACTCTTGGAGCTCCTAGGCAATACATAAATGAATGGATGTGGTTTTGTTGCAATAACACTTTATTTACAAAAACCCACGGCAAGTTCACTGGCTGTGGTTTGCTGACTCCTGCTGTGATCTTCAACACTAAACATGACCAGTGTCTGCCCTTATTTTTATGTTCTAGTAAAATGGAATTTGAAGATAATGAAAAATTATTTGAAAATGGAGTCTATATCTGTCCCATACGTTAATTCTCTGGCCTCCTCAATGTTTTTGGAAATGTGGAACCTGGCTGACACAGAATTCCAGCCTGCCGTTGTTCAGTTATTGAGTATGTACCGTGCTGGGCACTTTACTCGTACCATTTCATTAAGTCCTCACCTCACATGAGAAACGGGGTCGTCGTGAACTTGGGCTGGTAACATGCGCAAAGCCAGTAAGAAACGGATTCTAACCCAAATCCTGAGGTCTTGAAAGCGTTGGTAGCTTAAGGCTACTCACGTGTGTTCCTCAGGTCTCTGTTAAACTGGACTTCGAGTCTTTAAGTATTGAATTTAGATGCCACCTGAAATCATTCTAGAATAACCTGAGACGAAATGGCATATGTTCAATTTTTAATTCTAAACATTGAAATAATCCCCTGTCTAACCATGTCCAGAACACTAGCTAAGGCAACTTCGATTGCAGGGTTACAATGACGGAGTCTCCAAGAGTCACCAGAGATGGCCCCAGTGACTAGAGAATCTCAGCTAATCCCCTTACCTCTATCCTCTTTCATAAGACTTATTACGACAACAGAAAATAAGAGTAATACCCAAACTGCCAAAATTATGATATAGCCCAAAAGGCATCTTTTACTATTTCTTCTATTAATATCTTGTCAAACGTGTTTAATATGGTCCTAGCTACACACAAAGAGACTTGTTAAACCATGAAAAAAAATCTAAAACAAAAAATTTTCCACACTGGAGATGTCTCACGTAGGACTTCACCAGATGCTGCCAAAGATTATTTTTTTATCTTTTGTTTTGAAGGGTTTAAATGCAGAAGGCTGGCTGTTTTTTTTATTTCTTTACAGCTTAATTGTCTTTTTCATTGTCAAGTAGAAAGTGCCTAGGCAGAACAGAGAAGTGAGAAAATGCCAAACGTTGGTGTTTATACTTTAAGTCTAGTGTAGAAAACAATATAAACCCTAGGGGAAACAAGGGTTTTTTACTTCTTAAGTTAGAATTATGTTTTCTTTTTCTGTTTCTCTTTGTGGCACATTCTAAACAATTTCTTCAGATCTATCTTCTGGTTTACTAAATCCGCTTTTGCTAGCAAATAAGTTGCTTTTAACATAAGGGGAAATATAAAAAAAAACTTCAGTTATTATACCTTTGTTTCTAAAATTTCTGGTTAGTCCTTTTCTAAACCTGCTTATTCCATTTTTACAGTTCCTGGTTCTACACTTGTATATATTTACGATTTTTTTTTTTGGGGGGGGGATTCATTGAGGGTACAAGAAACCATGTTACACTAGTTGCATTTGTTGGGTAAAGTCCCTCTTACAATCGAGTTTTGCCCCCAAAATGTGTGGCACACACCAAGGCCCCAAGACCCCATCCCCCTCGCTCCTTCCCTCTCTCTGTTCTTCCTTTCTCCACCCCTCCCTCATTCTTTCTCTCTCTGTTCTCCCCTTCCCTCACCCCCACCATGTCAATAATTGTCATTAATTGTCCTCATATCAAACTTGAGTACATGGGATTCATGCTTCTCCATTCTTGAGATGC